>JUFY01022055.1:0-59952 GCA_001855655.1 Leptopilina clavipes
GTACTGTTGTTTAATTGATATTTAAAAATGATAAAGTTTCACAAATTTGTATATGTATCCATCTATATCTATAACCTTTTACGAATTGGCGTCACACTGCCGACACATAAGAAGTCTTTAATGATTTAGAAACAAGTAAATAATTCAATTGATTCAAGAGAAGTTATAGTGCGAGAAACAATTGCAATAGTGCAAATTTCGTTACATGTTCGTAAAATAACATAAAAATTCTTATAAAATAAGAGGTATGATGAACCTAACCTCAATGTCTATAATTTATTGGAGAAAATTATAGTCTAATAAAAATAAGATTTAAGTTATATTATTCGCTTTAAATACAAGCTGTATGTTTTGTATTTACAAACTGACTTACTTAACAAAGCACACTTTTCGTCAGGCAAGCAATAAATGAAAAAGTTTTAGCGTCACTTTGATAATCGAAATTCTAAAAATACGTCTCTTTTTTTTCTGGAATGGGGATCAGCGCCACCTTCATCTGATTTAAATAAACTTTTTAATTGGCTATAAAGGTACAGTCACAGGTTGTCGTCATAATATACAAGAACATGAGTAAAGAAGATAGTAAATTCAAATTTTAATTTACTGACTCTTTTACGCACGTACGTTACCATGACAATCTACAGAGCTGTGACCGTGTGAGCATACCTTAATGTAGCAATGTACAGTAGGATCCACTAATGCCTTGTGCGTGAACTGCTGCTAGCCCATGTAAAATACATTGTCTAGCAGCAATTCACGCACAAGGCATTTGTGGATCCTACTGTACATACATTATTTGTTCGAAGAAGGTGGATTTCTTCAGCTACAATATCTTGTTGGCTAGAAACTTCTTTATGAATATGTAGAAAACGAAAGAGAACAAAAAAAAATCGCAACTAATTTATGGTTAGGATTTATCTGACCAATAAAATAATGCAAAAAATCGCTTGCCACTGGTTGGCTGAATATTAGTTTTTCATGCAGCGACGCCCTTAAGTTTTATGAAAGTCCCGGGAATATTAAAATTTACAAAAAATATTTAAAAACTTGTAAAAACTCTTATTGTCTCAAGTAAATATTAATGAAAAACCGAATTAATCCAAAAATGGATAATTATTTAAATAAAAGTAAAAATACTTTCTACTAAAAATTAAATACCCTATTATTACGATATACACTCATTAACTTTTATTCTTTGAAATCTATTTACAATAATAATTATTACATTATTATTCTTAGCATTACATTTACCACGCATGACCAGAAACGTTTATTGCTTAAAAAAAACTCACGTGTTTTGTTGCTAAAAAGGAGTTGATAACGGCAAGACTCCTTTAAATTACAAACTATAAACAATTAACTATTCTCCTGACTTGTGATGTTCTTAACTTCAAATCTTGTCAGTAAAGTCATGAATTTGAATTTTTTTGATTTTAACGGTGTTGGGCTCGATTTATTATTATTAATATTATATTATTATTATTATCTTCTCAAGAGTTTAAATATTTATTAATTCATTATTTTCGCCTCACGAGTTTAATTAATTAATTAATCTCTCCTTTTAAATTTAAATAGTTTATTAAATCATCCTATCAATTAATGTTTTACTGGTTTATTCTTTTTTTCATTTTTTATTTTTCAGCTCTATTATGCGAAAAAAGTTTATTATAAAAAGGAAATATTCGTCACTTTTTAAATCGAAGTGTGACTGAGTTGAAAAAATTTTTCTTTTTGGCTTGAGTGTAAAAATACCTCCGCTATGTGTTATTTTTTTTTTTCATTTTTTAATCGTTTTATTAAAGCGATTCCCTTTACGTGATATTTCATTCGTGTAAAGTGCAGTCTCATCGTGTTGCCCATCGAAAAAAAAGACTTGCCATCGCTTAAATATCGAGTCGAATTATTTTAATAATGCGATTCGGCGTTTAATTTGTCACTGTAGATTTTTATAAAATATACATTATATTTCTTTCTTTTTTTTCCCTTTTTTGTTCTAGATAATTAAATGCAGACAAATGCAAAACTATATACTTCGGAGCATAATTCGTAAAATTCTTTCGACATTCATTTCCTTTTGTAACAATTAATTTTTAAAAATAATTCGAAATTCTAGTAACACAATAATATTGATGAAGAAATTTACATTTACAAACTAAATTTAATTGAAAATGTGAAAACTGGAAATTCGAATTAAACGCAGAATTTACAAATAATTTGTTGATAAATTTTTCTCTAAATAAAAATAAATTAAAGCAATTAATAAAAGCGAAGACAATATTTTTTTTTTAATTTGTCGGATTGTCATTTTGCAAATATATATATATATATAACAGAATCCTGACACACAAAAAAAAAGTGATCTCTATTAAAAGAAATAATATATATCCCGTTCTATAAATTAATGAGGAATTCTTTACATAATTAATTAATTTGTTTTTAAATAAAATATCGCTATGTCAATTTATTATTTCTTAAACGTCTTTAAATGACGTTCTTTTTTTTCTCACTCATTGACTGTTTTTTTCTTCTACAGAAATTCTGACGATGGGAGCAAGGCACAAATTTCTAAAATTACTTTTTTAAATACGCATCCATTTATAGATCGAGAAAAATTCCACACAATTCACTACAATTTTATGCAACTTCACACTGTATTTTTTTTTTTATTTATTTTTATTCTTTTAATGCATTCTCCTAGGGTAAATTGTAAAAATGTATCTTAGTGAAAACGCGATTTGAAATAATTTTTTTACTTAATAATGATTAAAAATTTACAAGAAAAATGCTGAACCTTGTATAGACTGTACGATAAATATCGTTGAAACTTTCCATCGAAAAATTTTTCTCTACTTTTCTTTTTACATTATTTTTCGTTTTTAGAAAAATCGCACAATCTATAAGGGTGGAGTTTAAAAATGTTTTACGTATTGTAAAAATGTCTGCACCTTAGTTTTAGAATTTAAATGCTGTAAAAGTTACGTGCAAAAGCACTGAAATTGCAAAAATCGTGGATTAAAAATGTTTTTTGTTTTCTAATGATAACAAATCACATTGGGAATCAAAACCCATTTATATTACTACGAAAAAACGTGAATTGGATGATTTTTTTTATATAAACGTGTTATACACGCATACAAAAACTCGTGGAGCAAAACTACTCTGATATGATTCATTTTCTGTTTCAAGACTTATTATCAGATTTTCTCTTCGATACTAATTTTTCTTCTTTTCTATTTGGTGAAGTTTCAATTAAAAAAAAAAAAAAAAGTATTTTTCATTACTCGGAATAGTAGAAAACTCCCAATGAAAGGATTTATGCATAAAAAAAAGAGAAATATTTTCTGAAATCAACTTTTCGTTATTGTGACGTTAAACGAAAAGTCTTAATTTCGAAAAATATGACAGGTAAAATTAATGAAATATTAAGTATATAATAAAACTACAAAATTGTGCATTAAATTACGATGATACATCGAAACTGAAATGGCTGAATTCTCTTATGACTGAAAGAGAATATTAAAATGGAGATAAAAAAAAATCTCTCATTTTCAATCATTTCTCAGTTGTGTGCGATCTAGAAATACATTATCTAAATGGGCGTTTTTTTTTTACACTGCCTTGTTTTTCTTGTGTATGTGAATTAATAATGGTCCTCTTTTTGTTCTCTCAATTATGAATTATATCGCATTATTTGTTTACGGATAATTATATATTTAAAAAAAAAGAAAAAAAAATTGTTTATAATAAAAGTTTCTTACTCGTCACATGGGAGAGGTGAGGGAACATCTTCACCAGTAAATCGATCTGGTATTGAAATTGTCCTCCAGTAGAATTTTGGAATGTCTCACCAAATACAGGACAAGACGTACGCGAACATATTGTAGTGAATATAACTAGACGTTATAAAAAATAAATGAAGGACTAGGAATCGTAATGGATCCTGTTGGATCTTTGAACCTTCAGTTTGATTAGTTCCAAGAAATGTTCCGTGTTTATAAAAATTTTCTAAAAGACTTTCTTTCTCGACCCAACGATCGTGTAACCACTTTGACAAAAGTTCAGGCTCACGTGGCACCTGAAAAAAATTATTTTTTTAGTAATCACACTTTTAATTGAATTTTTCATTAATTAATTCTTCAAATTGATACTTCTTTTAGTTAACATTTAGAATCAATAAAAATTTGTCAATAAAAAAAATTCATTTTTTCCTATACATTATATTACTGTCTACATACCACAGAACTTGGAAATAATCTGTAGAATAAAACTGTTTCGCAAGGCGGTCTTGAACCAGTTATAATAGTTGGTAGATCTATAGGCTTGCCTTGAGGATATGCTATTGTTATATCAAGAACCCAACTAATTTCTGGTTTTGATACAGTCATACCTAAATGAAATAAAAAAACACGTTAATACAAATATAATATTTGAAATTTTAATTAATCGTTGTTACTAATGCAATTCAAAAATCGTTAAAATTCACGAATAAAAGTAAATTTAACGCTTTAAATAAATTCCCTAAACAATAATTTAAATAAATTTGATCAAAAATTAAAAAAAAAATTTTTTTTGCCAAAAAATGAATAAACGGCAAAAAGAATAATTATTTTCAAACAATAAATTACTTGATCTGCTGTTTAATTCTTGATTCGTATTATTATTTTGCGTTGGGCCAACAACATCGAAAATAGTTTGAATAGCTCCAACTCTTGGTAAACTGACGTTTTCGAGAATTGGTAGATTATTTTTTTTCGCATAATTTTGCGAGACCTCACGCCTTTTACAGAGGAAGCCACCCTCGGGAAAAAGAATCATCCACTTTCTGTCTAACGGAATGTAAGACTCCTTTAGATGCCTTGTCAGATGTCGTAAACTTTCTTCACGTTTTTTACGACCCTTTTAAGTGATGAAGGAAAAAAAAAAGAAAATACAAAAGATCAAACAAAAATTAAGTTGAATGAACTTTGAAAAATCTCTTTGTCGCACAGAGTAAAAATAACAACTCACCGACGAAATAAAGAAATCTTCGTGTAAAATGGAAACAACCCCAAAATTCGTGTATTTGAAGACTTTATCCATTATCCACATAATATTTGGTAAAACATTTTGCTTTGCATTAAATGTTGTCATCAAAATAGGAACGTCCCCTGTACTTTGATGATTCGCAATGACTAAAGTCCTATCACTGATTGCTTTTTGAATGTCATCTCCGTGTTCGATTACTGTAATATTTACAATAATAATTAATAATACAAGAATTAAAAAAAATAATATTCCTAGTTATAAATCTTTTCACTTTTAGATAAATTCCAATAATTTTTTTTCTAATTTTAAAAAGAAAAATTGATTTTTTACTCACTGTCGTAACCGGCCGTCCACGTCCACATTGACACCATTCCCAAAAGCCAATGGAAAAATAAACCCTCTATTCGCCAATAAATTTGTGGTTGGTAAACTTTGACAGGAAATAATAAAGCCATCCATACAACGTAAGTTGGAATGCAATAACAATTGTTCACAAGAACAAATAATGTCCGGGCAATACATTTTATAAAATTTACAACGCTATTCAGTAACCTGAAAAAGAAGAAAAAATATCCACTTTACTTAATTTTCATTCTAAAAATAATTCATAATAAGTCGTCATTTATATTTTTTTTCCAAGACATAAAACAAAGAAACTTTAACACTTGAGATAAAAAAAAATCATTAGCTCATGATTCTCCAACATGAACTTTTGTAAAAAAAATTTTTTTTTCATGTTTATAACTCACTTTAACATAATGAATTGAATTTAATTAACTGTCATAATTTTTTGATGTTTCTAAAGTTTATAAGAAAATACGTGTATTTAAATTTTTTTTTAATTTAAATAAAACATTATTTTATCAAAGATAATAGAACCAGTTTTAAAGTAAATGGAAATAGCTATAAATAAAAAAGAAATTCTAAAAATGGAAAATTATTTTATGAAAATGTATATTTTTATTTGCTTTTCACGAAGAAAAGAAAATCTAAATCTTAATATATGGATTGAAAAAAAAGATATTGACAAGTATTTTTAAAAAATGGAACATGTTTTTATTCATGTTGTTCGAGTTCTATATTGCATACATACAGGAATTATAAAGAAGCCTTTGCACCGTCCACTTATGCAATTACATTGTTAAGGATACATTCTATAAGTTGATTCTATTAAATTTAATGCTGATCATATTTATAATGTACATATATTCCAAATATCAAAGATCACATCTTTATCGAATTCCCTCTCTTACTACATACTTTAGAATAATTCTAACAATCTCAATACATTTCTAATTAAAAAAAAAAAAAAAACAATTTACAAATATAAACAAAATAAATAAATGATAAATGAAAAATGTAATTAATTAATGTAATTAGTGCCGCATAAATTTTGCAATTATAATTCTAAAATTTAAATTCGCAAATGAATATTTACATTTCTTTCCTAAAAATAGAAACGACAATCATTTTATCATTTGTATGAAAAGTATGCATAAAGAAAATATTTAAGAATTCAGTCTTAATTTAATTTTAAAGTATATATATTTGAAAGTTAATACAGTTTTAAAAAAATTAGAATCAACAATAAATTGTCAAAATGATGAAAAAATTATTTGCATGTACACTGAATAGCAATTTATAAAACATAAATTGTATAGGCAAAAATCAATATAGAGTCAAATATGTAAAAAGAATCAACAGTGTCAAAAAACTAGTTTTCAATGACTATCTATCTAATTGATTATAAACTGACAAGGTTTTAAACTACAATGCTGATAACTTAATAGAACATGAAGTTTTGTATAAAAATTAGAAAAAAAAAATTGAAAATCATTTTGCTTATAATTTACTTCATTGGTCATTATGTACAGACTGCAAAAAAATGTTTATAAATAGTTAACAATGACTCATAAATATTGATAATTACATGTCTGAGTTTGAGGTTTAAAAATAAGTTTTTGAAATGTTCCCTTTCAATCTATAATGTTTTGTTATTACTATTACTTATCCATTTATATCAAACAAATAATGAACATTGACTTCGAAAGTTTATTTACAAAAAAAAATATGATAAAACCGCGATTGAAATATCACAAAAAAAAACTTTCCTCATGAAACTACGTTCAAATTGAATGATTGTGAGAAAGTTATTTTATTGTTTATTTTTAATTATTTTACAAATACTAAAAATTGATATATAAAAACGAAACAAAAATATCAATGACGATATACGTGGAATATATATACATATATAAGTGTCGCATGCATAAATTAAAAAAAGTTAGACACGACTTGAGATTAGAATTGAATTATTTAATAAATTTTGAACTAAAATTCAAAGAAAGATAATTCTAAATGCTTGATCTTGATAATATTTAAACAAAAATATATTAATATTTATTATAAATATTTGTATATCAACTTGAACATTCGTGAATCACCTGGCAAGAGTTGATGTGGATGAAGAAGTGTCAGTCATTTTTTTAATAAAGAAGCCCGTTCTTTGATTTCCTGAAATTTACATTGATTTATTATCCACCATAGCATTTCTTCACTTGTAAATTACATAATGAGTAATCATTATCTCGATGACAGATGAACAGGTAAACACGAGGCCTCCAGTACGATCGCAACTATATAAATTTTGCAGTGTTCGTTGATGTTTTAACCAAACAATTGTTTTCATACAAAAGCTTGATTTAAAATGACACTGGATTTTAAATCCGGGACGAGAACTCGTGATGTTACACTTTCATAATTTACTGATGTGTTTATACAGCGTATCATTTAAGAAAATTGTAAATTAAATCAAAATCACATCAACATTCTTTCCTCTTTTGCTAAAAGCAACGCACTGAAGTTGGTCAATAACATGAACAGAGAAAACTGGCGCACCGGAACAACCACAGACTACAATAAATAGATAGGTAAATTATTCAAAATTTTCGAGAATTCACAAGAATTTTGTTTTTCAACATTTGTCTGTCTTTATTTTAAACGTGCATAAGATAAGGATAAACCTTTTGCACATATTACCATGGTAACATGTGCATTAAACAAAAATAGAAATAGTACCGCCTTGACAGCGGGAGATTTGAAAATAAAATAAACCAACCAATCAGACATTGTATGTGGGTGTTGTTTTTAACCTGTCATTTGTCAAAAGTCAGTGTATTAAACGTCACCTGATCACAACAATCATGAAAATGAAAGTGAAAACGCCCAGTGGTCAGAAAAAACAAAAAAAGTACAATTAAATGGAAATAATACATATAATTATTTAGAATTCTGAAATGTAAATCATTTTCAAAATGTTAAATTTATTTACAGATTAAAAGTGTGCGATATAAATATGTATAACGCAAAAAATGAGAAAATTATTTTTTTCTTCATTAAGACTATATATAGAAATTTGTAAATTATGAATGTTAAATATGGAGTACCTGTTCTTTTTATTTCCTGTGGAGTTTTTGTATTATTACTCAATATTCTTGGAAATCGAACAAATTTTAAGGAACCAAAACCGTATCACAGAAATGTCTCAAAAAAAGAAGGTAATTTTTATTTCTCACTTTTAAAATTAGGACAAATAAATTATGAAATTTATTATTGAATATTAACTATTTATTTAATCTTTAGTTTCAAAAACACTTTTGGATATCAAGAACTTTACGTACGTAATTTCACCGAAATGTAAAGTTGTCAATTTAATTTGGATAGTCACCTCATATGCGGGTGATATTTCTGAAAGAAGTGCTCTTCGTCGTGCCTATGATTCACAGGAACTTGATCAACTAGGAGTTCAAAGAATTTTTTTACTCGGTAAATTAGATGACAATTCGGAAAGAAAAACACAAATATCGCAAGCCGCAATAGAAGATGAATCAAAAAAATTTCAAGATATACTGCAAGGTAATTTTTTCGAAGCATATCGAAATTTGACCTATAAACATCTAATGGGATTAAAATGGATTGTTGATAGCTGTGATGAAATTTCCTACATCATGAAAATGGACGACGACATTGTTATTAATTTATACGAAATTCTTAATGTAATAAAACAAAAAAATATCAATAATAATTCAATAGCCGGATATGTTCTTGATAATATGAAACCAAAACGAGAACCAGCCAATAAATGGTATGTTACCAAAGATGAATTTGAACCAGAATTTTATCCAAAATTCGTCTCAGGCTGGCTTTACGTAACAACATACACAACAGCTGTGAAATTAATAGAAAATTCGCAATATTCGTCGAAATATTTTTGGATTGACGATGTCTTTATAACGGGATTATTGAGAGAAGAGACTGAAATTGAATTAGTCGATATTCGAGAGATTTTTACCACAGATTTTGGTTTTTTGAAATGTTGCATTAAAAATGGAAGAAAAGGATTTAAATGTGAATTCTCCGTGGGTCCGAATGGAGGCGATACGGAATTACAAATTCATTTTAAACAATATAGTAAATCCTGTCAATCAAAATGCAAAGACAAGGCAATTGGAAAGTCATGTATTCTTGCCTATAAGGAGAAAACACTAGGCGAAGGCAGTGCACAAATCCGTCCTATAAATATTTTTTAATTAATTATTTATTTAATATATTGTTTTAGATTTATCTTCTGTTTAAAAATAGAAATATTTTATATGCTTTATTACTTTGTTAAATAGATTATTTGTTACTTTATGATAATTGAAAAATTTTAAAGGAAATAGTTTTGTTTCCTAACATGAAAACTAATTACAGGTATATTAATAGATTCTGTAATTAAATATTTAGAAGAGAACAAAGAAAAATATGTTCTTTTCTTTTTAGTACGGAATAGTTACCTAACACTTGCCATTTAATTATGCTTCGCATTTTATAAAAATTTAGAGAGCTTTTTTATAAGTACCTGTTTTGTTACCAACATTTTACAAAATGACGAAATAAATTTTATTTACAAAAAAAATTAACTGTCTTTTTAAAAATACCTTTTTCTCGTATATTTATTTAGAAATAAAGAATAAGGAAAACTAATTTTATCAATATTTATTAAACAAGGACTGAACAAAAATTGATATCTTTCAATGACAACAAGTTTTGTCATTTAGTTTAAACTTGACTTGAAGTTGAATTTAATTCATCCGAAAATGTGGAAATATAAGTATCGAAATGAAGTGAATATAAAATCTTTAATTATCACGCTACTCAGTACCACGTGTTGTGGTGTTTTTTTAATAATTCTAGTGAGCGTATTTAAAAATCCACTCGATTTTCGTAAATCAAATGCTACGCACGAACAAAAACTAAATCCGACAGTTAAATATAAAAGTATAAAATATTTTTTCCTCTAGAATACGTTTTTAATTTAATAATTAAAAAATTTTCGAATGCAAAAAAAAAGTTGTCATACCTTGTATAATTTAAATCACTTCTATTTGCAGACACCAGCACACTATTGGACATTAAAAATTTCACGTACAACATTTCACCAAAATGCAATGCTTCGAAATTAATTTGGATTATAATTTCGTACGCGGGTGATGAAGAGACACGAAATTATCTTCGTCGTGTCTATAATTCCCAGGAACTTGATCAACTTGGAATTCAACGAATATTTTTACTCGGCAAATTTAAGTCCTTCGCACAAATTAAATTGAATCACATCGAGGAAGACGTGGAAAATGAAGCTCGTGATTTTCAAGATATACTCCAAGGAAACTTCTTCGAAACTTATCATCATTTGACATATAAACACGTCATGGGTTTAAAATGGATTGTTGAAAATTGTCCCAATATTTCCTACATTATGAAAATGGACGACGATGTTGTAATAAATTTGTATGACATCTTGGAGAATCTGAAAAAGATAAATATTAGTAATTCAATAGCAGGAAAAATATTGAATTCGAAAAAAAATATTTTTCAAAAATCGAAAATTACCGACAATGATTTGGACAATTATCCTCAATTTGTCTCTGGTTTGTTGTATTTAACAACTTATAATGTTGCCTTAAAATTGATGAATCAATTGAAATCACATTCAAATTTCTTTTTAATTGACGATATATTCGTGACTGGTATCTTGAGAGAAGAAGCTAACGTAAATTTGGTCGACTTAAGTTCAATATTTACATTTAAATATGATTTTTTAAAGTGCTGCATCGAATTGGGTAAACAAGGAATTCAGTGTGAATTCGCCATTGGTCCAACTAATGATGACAATGAAATTCAAATGCAATTTAAAAATTATTCCCACCAGTGTTATCAATCAAAGTGTCGAATTCGAACAAAAAATGAATCATTCACTAAAATGTGTACCAAGGTTGGTTTATCATAAATAATCTCTAAATAAAGTTTATACTTATTTTATTTCCAAACGAATGAAACTTGATCAGAACAAAATAAAATTTTTCAAAAAAAATGAAAAGCTTATTAACAAAGAAAAAAAAACATCTCGTTAATAGAAAGTATAATAAACGAAACTTATTAATCTAATGCAAAATTAATATTATCATTAAAAACTACTCACGAATTTGAATCTTAAGATTCATTTATTCTTCTTTTTTCACGAAAGTCTTGTGTATTATTAATATATTTGCTACTTAAACATGGCAATTTAAATTACTATTTACATTCTCATACTTTATGTTTTATTTCAAAAACAAATTTTCTTCTGTATAATTTTTTTTTGAAAAATTTATCAGATATTTGTTTTGTTTTGTATCGAAAAATAGAATGGACTTTCGTATTTACATAAATAGAACAAGCGTAAGTTTCTTTCTGTCAAAGAAGAAACGTTTTCTCTTTTTTTTTCCTTCTTTCTTTTTATAAATTTGACCTTTTTTTCTTGAGTACTTTAAAGCTAGCCGCTAAACATAAATGATCACTACCAACGGCAAAATTTGGTATTGTTGGCAAATCATTACATTGCTCGACAGTTGGTAAACTTAATATTCCTAAAGGTTCAACGCCAGAAAAAAATATATAATCGACTGTTATCCAATTATTTTGATGTGTCGTAGCTTCTGGGAATCCATGTCGATTTTTATGCTTATAAACGCTACGAAATTTAAATGGATGCGTTAATGTACCAGAGGAAAATTTCACATGATTATTTTCATCTAATTCTATTTTCTGATACTGATTTGTGCTTGTGTTTACAATAACATCTTCCGTAATTGTCTCTTCTGCTGAATTTCTACGAATATTTTTATCTTTCTCTCTATTCTCCAACTAAAAAAATTTAGTTAATGATTTTTTTTTCTCTTTAATTTGTATAATTTACTTAATTTTAATTCGATCAATATTTTTCGTAAATTTTTTAAAATTTTGAATTATTTAGGATCTGAAATTATTCTATAAATATTAAAATATTTTCCATGAAAAAAAATAATGAAATAAATTGAAATTACCATAACTTGACCTCTTCCACCACCTCGTAACCTTTCTAGGAGAACATTTAAATGCTGACAATCATCGGTAATATGCAAACGTGGTGGTAACAGCATATTCGACAAATATCTATAGTCCTGCGTTTCCAAATTCCTTCCTTTATTCTGATACGTGAATAAACCCTGAGTTATGAATTTATACACTCCAGTATGCGGCTCCAAATTAAAGTCACCGCAAAAAATTATTGGAAGATATTTTGGACCTGTCCTGTTAAAATTTTAGGCAAAAAAAGAAAGAAAGTGGTAACTGTTGAAGAATTCGCAATTTAGACGTAGACCGAATTTTTTAGTATTTTTTTTAAATCTGTTTTCAAAGTACCCTCACATAGTGTTTTCGATGAAAGCGATCCTTTCAATCTCAGTTAAGAGAATTTGCACCTGGCCAAGGCGTACGTCATTTCTCCTTGGATTGTATAATAAATGTGTCGTGGCAATGACAAATTGCGTTTCTGGACTGTCCTTAAGGGCGAATTTTACAATAATACCGACATTATCCCTGTTTAATAATTCAACTTCCGATTGGAACATTTCCACTTTTGTGTAGTCAACAACTGTTAAATGTTCAGTACGATACATTAATAGTAGTCCATCATCTTTGTCATTTGTGCGTTTTTTGTAAAAATAATCATAGCCCTGCTCCTTGAATGGTGCAAGAAATTCTTCCAAGTGATCCTCCTGCATCTCCTGTAGACATATCACCTGTGAATTGAACAAAAATTCGTTACTAAAACTCTGACTTTTCTAAGAAGCAAAATTTTCAATTTTTGGGAAAAATTCACTTACATTCGCTTCTGAATGAAGAATTTCTTGAGTTATTAATGATTTTCTCACTTTCCAAGGTAATGCTGCTTTATCGTGATATTTATATAAATAAGGATGAAGTTCCAAGAGGCTTTGTGCGAGAATATTAAATGACATTAGTCTCAATACAAACGCTTCGTTTGGATCCACAGTTTGTTTCACTGAAAATTTTTGAAACAAAATTTCAATAATCGGTGTTCCATAGATTTTTCTTGGCTTTTTCTCTCATTTTTTTTTAAATCATCTTCAAATAAAAAGGAAATACAACAGATGATTGAAAATTTTCAAAAATTAGTTTCAAATTATTTTGAAAAATATTTTTTACAATTTATAATGTATTTTTACATTCTTCTAATAATGAAAAAAGTTTTATTAATATTAAAAAAAAGCAAAAAACTCACGTTTGCCAAATCTCTTCCACTTGCGCATTGTTTTATATCTCTGCATATCTTTTGTACGTTTATTTCCTAAAGGTTCCTCTTGCTCAGTGAACTTGGTGAAATCCATATTTTGTGAAAACATTGATGTAATACTTTCATTTGATGTTCCAACGCTTGAGCAACTCTCAAAAGAAAAATCATAATTCGACGATGGTGGAACTTCTTTTGGTATATAACACAAATCCAAGTATGGTTCCATTAACGATTTATTCAATTCTTGATTGGGTCCTGGACTCGCAATTGTATCGACTAAATTGACATAGGTCGAGTACAACGCCTCTGGGACGGATGCACTCTTCCGTAAATTTTTGATGAATAAATGTTTCAATGGCACCTCCGTCATGTGAACGATCTAAGGAATAATTTTTTAAAAAGACATTAGCAAAGATTTTCCATTATTTTTTTTTTTAATAAGAATTAATAAGACACACTAATTGTATGTAATTATAAAAACTCATGATTAAAAATTCAAGTCTTTTCAACCGTGAAAAACATCACAAAACGGTAGGATACTAAATAATAAAATAAATATTAAAAAAAGAAAAAAAAGTACAGCAGACGTGTCTACAACGTCGTTGTATAACTTCTTTATTTGACAACAATGCTCTCGACCTTTCATTCAAACTATTGATGGTTTATACGCGTGTCACTTGTTCTTCCGAGTATTGCTTTTGAAATTCACTCAGATTCTATTGAAAAGTTTATATGACAAACTTTATTTCAATTGAAAAGAAAATTTAAACTTTTCTTAAAACAAAACAACTTTTATAAAATTTACAAAAGAAATGTATACCTTTTTATAAATCACAAAATGTTTTAATCAAAATTTGTTTCTTATCTAAAGAAAAATCATAATTGTGGAAAAAAAACTATGTTTACAAAATAAAAATAGAATTGAGACAAAAAAAAATTACTTGTATTGTTGTCTCAAGAATTTGAATATACAAATTTGTTGGCATACTTATTTATTATCTATTACGTCTATATCTATTTTATCACATTAATGCTAAACTGCTGAGAAATGAATACTTTTTTCTACACAACAAACTGTAACAACGATATCATATTTTGCGAAATTCTGTTGGATCAAATAAACAAAGTCAAAGATCAAAATATAATTTCACTATGTATATATTATTACATAAAATTTTAATAAACTTTTCCTTTAAAATACATACGTATTTTTTTGCAAGAAATAAAATCAATTGTTTTAAAAAAATATACATTTCTACAATTTTGAATGTTTTGATTACAAATTTTAACGTTAATTTCGATTAATTTAACGTTTATTTTTGTTGCGATTTAATAGAATTGTCAAATGTTTAATCTTCATACAGAGATAATAAAATTAATTGATGAAGATATTGTCAAAATGTCAATTGTCATGGTGACAATAAAAATAATCTCAAAACATATGATTCTATGTGATTAATAAGAATTTAGAATCTTCTTTTTAACATAAACTGAAGAAAACCAGCTGCTAAATTCACAATTTCACATTATAACAATGACAATAATGTTTGTTGAACTTGATCAATTGAGAAACAATAAATAATAACGGTGTTTAAAAAAACGCTTGCCTTGGCCATTTCGTGCTAAAAAATATGTCAACACAAGAGATTAGTAAAGAAAAAATATTGCAACTAGTAAAACGACTAGACGACAACTGTCAACATTTCACGAAACGATAACACGCAAATTTAAAAACAAAACAATACATACATATTCTGAATGAAAGAAAATGAAAACAACAAACAGAATATATTGCACATATATGAATGTAAATAGAATGCATGCATCTAATTAAAACTTCTAGAAATAGGAAAACAGTAGGAGAAGGGGTTAATATGTCCCCGAAGAAAATGACCCTATGTATCTTTTAACAGCTTACAACAAAAGGTTATGCAATCTGTA
The DNA here is from genome assembly GCA_001855655.1 of Leptopilina clavipes. NCBI lineage: Eukaryota > Metazoa > Arthropoda > Insecta > Hymenoptera > Figitidae > Leptopilina > Leptopilina clavipes. The sequence continues at coordinate 15,623 of JUFY01022055.1, forward strand.
TGCGGCGTCTAGATTTTAATCATTGCGAGGAAAAAAAAAATAAAAAATAACTCACCTTTAGCTCCTGATGAAGTAATGCGCTGTGAATGTTTCGACAAAATACATTTGATTTATTCAAAAACCTAGTGGTTGCGTTCATTTATTTAACCTAAATCCTAAATGATTTATCTGGGATTTAAATGTTGTCACACAAAAGAAGAAGATAACGTACTGTTTTTGTCGAAACTCCAAGCTGACATTTCGCACAAAATTTCCGAATTATCGATATAATAAGCCCAAAAAGAGGTTAGTTTTTTTTAACTCAGTGTCAATTGATAATAATGTTGTAAAGTACTTTTGAATTTTCCATCAAAAGTTTATTCAAATGTGAAACTTATATTAAATATTGAGAATTTTTAATAATTTTTAAAAATAAAACGTCAAATAGTATTGTGAATTTTAGGAATTTTTAACCTCGTGTTGAGACGATTCTTCGTTAAGTCGATAAAACAGGATAACATTTTACCATCGTTTTTTTTACTCAAAATATTGAAAAATATTTTCTTACTACTTTTATTTAATTTAAACTTTTTGTACAATTAATAAAAATGTTAATAAAATTTCATCAAACTGTCAAATTCACTTGACATTCTTTTACTTTTCTTATCTCGAAAAAAAAATCAATCGAACTAACCGCCATTGGTCACAAGTCACGTGACTCATGAGAAGAAAATATGGCGCTAAAATTTAATATCTTTTTTTCTTGTTAAAAGAAGAATAATAATTAATAAAACCGGTTTTTACTAATATTAGAAATTTCTTTAGTATCATAGAGAAGAGAATTTGATTCAAATTTTTATAATCATCTCAAAATAAAAAAAATGTAAAAATTGTTAAAAATATATTTTTTTAAAATATTCTAATTTATTATAAACAAAGAAAGTTGTTTTAATAAAGGAGTTTATTTAAAGGCACTATACATCGTCGATTTATTTTGTGTACTATACACAAATTATTATACATATATTAAAAAATCACAATTTTGTGCAATAAATTTTCTACCACATATTACTTAAATCACATATTATTATTAATCTTGTGATTTATCAGGATTATTGCTAAATTTTATCATCAGTCTATTATACAATTGTCATCATCTACTTTAATTAAATATTAATTGATATGTTCGTAAAATAAGTACTACTTAACAGGCTAATGTACATCAAAGTTTTCTTTCTTTCTTTCTTTTTAAATAAAAATAATAGGAATTCTCCAATCGAATGCCCATTTTTTCTAAAATAACTTTTGAAATAAATTGTCTTATCGCTAATAGCACCTGATGATATCATTATCTAGATATTTACAATTGTTAAAGAAAATTTTCATTCTAATATTTTCAATACATTTCTAAGGTACAAAGATAATTATAATTTGGAGAATTAAATTTATTTTTGTGCCCTTTTACGCGCATGTCACAAAAACGAAAAAAAAAATTTATATATTATATAAAAATCTATAGACATAGAAAATTATGATTATAAGAAAGAAAAAAATTTTTTCTTTCTTTGTACAAAACATTTGGTTCATTGAGTGACAAAAATTTGTAACACATACATTAATCATCGTTATATTACATATGTACAAAAATTCATCATTTCATTCGTAAATACTTGTAGCGTTTAAAATAGTTTTCTTTTTTTATACATTTATAGACTAATATTAACTAAAAATTTTGTAAATTGCAGCGATAGAAGTCAGTTATAAAAAAAAAATCTAAATAAACTTTTTTTATTGTCTTTATCCAATTTAATAATGACAAATAATTAATTCTGATTGTTAATTATTAATTTATAGTAAAAGATTTTCAAAAAAAAGATCTTACGATAATTATATAAAATTTGTTTCTGAAAATATTGTATAACAATTTAAGGTACTTTTTTTGTACATTCAACTTAAGATTCTTAATTTTATGATATGAATACAAAATATGATATCTCAAGATACAGAAACATATTTAAAAAAAAAAAAAATTTTCTAATAGGCACTAAAAATAAGGAAATATACCTGAACGTAAGAAATGAAGATATTTGTTTCGAGTTTTAGCTTCCACAATTGATTAATTTGAAAATTTCTTTAAAATTCTATTTTGTTTGGTTATCAAAGTTCACTTTGTAATACATTAAAAGCTGAACCCAAAGCCCAGCTTAATTCATGACCAGATATTTTTTTATAAAGCTGAAATTACAAAATTTACATTATTTTAAGAATTTATAATATTTATTATTTCATTTACGGTAAATTTTTGTCAAAATTGCATTCGAAAATTGAAAAAATAAAAAATTTATACGTTTCTATCAATAATAGTAGAAAAAAAGTATTATTTGTTTGAATTAATTTATATTTCAAAAAAAAGTTTAATATTATTTGAATGAATATTAGAATAGTAATATTAATATTATTAAATTAATATTGATAAAATTATTATTAGGATAATCAGGATTCAGAAGAAATTTTGAAAACTTACGTGAAGTTTGGTTTTCGGCTCGAGACCAAAAGTATTTCGCAACAAGGAGTAAATAAAAGTTAAATCCAGGCACATAAATGGTTGTTCCGTGTTTGCGTACTCACAAGTTTCCAAAACTGCTTTATGAAGACCTCCAATCGTGATCGTTCCACCCTGGAACGGATCTATCAATCCAATCTACAAAAAAATATTTAAGAATATATATAGAAATATAACTTGAACAATAATTAATTAACAAAAACTGGTCAAACAAATAGCAATCATTTTACCTCAGTAGTTCTGTCAAAATAATATGAAAACGCATAAATCTCATGTTTATTTAATCCCACTGGTTTATTCTTAATTGTACTCGTATAGTTTTCAACTAAATGCAGACAATCTTGAAATTTAACAATCGGTCGTTTATCCTCACCACCGGCATAATTTTGATTTTTGAAAACTTTCGTGGCACCTTTTTCTGATCCCATTATATGATATTCTTGGCCTCCATAATTCCACGTAGTTTTGATAAATGGATTAATACATTCCGAGTGTACCTCGATAATTCCATTTTCATTTTTCGCTGCTGATTCTGGTACCAAAATTCCTTTTCTCGCAGCCATAAGTCCCATACCTAAATAACTGTGAGTGTAAATACTCATATTATGATTAAAAGCACTGATATTGTAAATATAGTCGTTTAAATCTTTGAAATTCTCCTCGTCGGGTGCGAAGGTAACTTGTGTTGATCCACCGCCAAGATCTAGAGCCGCCACCGTACTTTGTGGACTGTGTTGATTAAATCGATCCAATAGGAAATTAACAGTGAACCATGAGAAAATACCTTCGTCAACGCCTTCCATTATTGATACTGATTTATCGTTCAAATGAAAACCAGATGTTTTCAGAAAATTTCGCGTCACTTCTAAAATATCATTTGCCTTATGGCCAGGAAGAAGTCGAAGACCCGCTGTGGCTTTCATAAAAAGTGGAGTGTAATTCCAATCGGATTGTGGAATTACCGATTTTGCTTTTTCAATAAGTACTTGTAGGGATTTAGTCGCTTCAATTGGATTATCAGCGTATGAACTCAAGCCTGGTTTTTCCTGGTGAAACAATTCACTGTCCAAGACTAGATTACCATTTATAATTGATGTATGAAAGCCAAATGCTAATACTCGTGTTCCAGTTGATCCAGCGTCAATAATTACAACGTAAAATGGTTTCTGTAAATTGAGAGAAAATGCTACGCTGTCGATTGCTTTGCCTCCGAGATGAAACGGTTTTAAATCGTTCGCTATCGCCACATAGCCAAATATCATAAATCCCAGGAATATGAGGGTGTAATATCGTCTCATAATGGTTCTTGACGTTTTCTTCTGGCTTGATGACCTCGATGCCATGTTAAAACTTGACATATTGTCATCATCGTCTAATCTCAACTGTAAAAATATTTATAACAATTTTTAGCAAATTTCAATCAAATATATACATTCTTGAATAACTAATTTATTGTTATTTATAATTACTAAATTTCCAACTAAATGACAAAGAATAAAATTCTTTCAACTCTTGAAAAAAATCCTACTCTGAAAAGAAAAGATTTTCTTTATCTTTATAATGAAAAATAAGAATTCTTCCTTGTAAGATTTATTTCTACAAAATGCAAAATAAGCAAATCGATAAGGATTTTTAATTTGACACAAATAGTTACCTAATTTTTAATAAAAAAAGTTATTTTACATAAAGATTTTAATAATAAAAAAAATTGATATAACCTCAAAAAAGTTGAAAACAGTTTTCTTTTTGATTAAAATTACTTATTTCTTCATATTACATTTTTCAATAAAACTTACAATCGTGTAACGCATTTATAATTAATTCCAAATAATTCATGTGTTTTTTATTTATTTATTGACAAACTTTCGATCATCAGTTGATAAGTTTTGATTTTTGATATGACGTTAGATTTAGAGGTTATGTTGAAATCCTTGAAATATTTTGACAGTTGACACATCGTATCACACTTTTTTTTAAAAAAACGAAATAATATATTGAATGAGTCACGTGTGGTAATAACAAATTAACTTCTGACTTTAAATTTAATTTATTTTTAATCATATGTCATTTTCTTTTATAAAATAATACTATTTATAAATAATTTTACCTTTCTTTTTCTTATTGACATCCTTCTTGATTTGTTCTTGGCAGTGAAATTACTGAAAAATTGTCACGAAAGAAGTACTTTTTAAAATTCAGAAGATATAATGATTCTTTTCTTATTTTAAAAACTTTACAGACACTAAGTTCTAAATGTCACCATTCATCAAAAGTAATTAATATTTTACGATAAAACTAGTAATCATCACTTTGAATTCAGTCACCATGACACAGCAAAAGATAACAGTTCAAGGTTATTTAATAGGAAAATTTAGAATATTTAGTTTGTACGAAAAGAATACACGAGGAAAAAATGGTTAAATTGGTGTTTGTCAACAATGTATTTAATGTTAGACAAATGAACTTTTATTTCATTTACATTATTGTATTTATAAATTGAAGCAAAAATCTAATAATTACTTTATTTGTTAAACAATCCATAATTATTTATTAAATTTATTTTAATTTATATATCAATAAATAAAAGTAAAATAAATTTTTTTTTCCTTAATAATTAATTACAATTAATTATAAAGAAAAAAATTAGGAAACATTCTGAAAATTTTTTCTATCTTTTCTTTAATAATTATCATTAGAATTTACAATCAATTTATTTCTAATTATAATTTTATCAATATTGAAATCAGGGATTGAAATACATTAATACCTTAGATTTATTTTCAAAATTGCCTTGAAGTTATAAAAAAAATTTTTATCTTCAAGGTTCAAGCAATTTATCAGTTAGAAAAGGTTTAAAAAATTTTTTTATTTTCAAATTTCTCATCTCTATAGTGAGAAAATTGACAGAGAAAAACTTTTCATTTTTCTCTTCTTCTCAATCTTTATGTGATTTTCGAAATAAAATAATAAATTAAAGAATGTACGTTTGTAAGCAAAAAAAAAAAATGTAAACAAAAGAGATTATCATATATCGCTACCGCAGATAAGCGGTTACATAATTTTTGATATACAAATGCAGTTTAATATCTTCTCTTTCAGAATGAGACGCAGACCCCAAGGTTTATGATAAGTGAGATATTTCAATAATCATTTTAAATGGATACGTCATACGAAGGAATCAGTCCCGTTGTATTAGAACTATATGGTTTCAAAAATAGAATTTCACATCCACTAACTGTGTACGGTGTATCATCAGATGAAACATGTATATAAACATGAACTTCATTTTTTTTATTTTTTATAGTGAATTTTGTACATAAATTTCCGTTTTAAATGAATTTTACGATAAAAAGTAGAAAAAAGTGCATTTCATTTTTCTATCCCGTTTTTATTTTGATAGTAAAATTATTTCTAATACAGTGTAATTTTTTTCACTTATATTAAAGTTATATTAAAATTTTTGAAATTACGTACTCAAAAAATCTTTTAAACTTGTATAAGTGTTTTTTATAAAAGTATTTCAAAAGTTAAGTTTGAAATTTCTTCGATATTTAAAATTGTCACATATAAAGGGAATTTTAAAGAATATAATTATTGAACTCATAAAAAAGCAAAAATAGAAAATGTCCCATTCAAATTCAAAATCGTCGAGTCTATTTAAACAAGCGGTTATTCAAATCGGTGCCGGAGGTTCGGCAGGTTTTGTGGAGGTTTGCATTATGCATCCAATGGATCTCGTTAAAACACGATTTCAACTTCAAGTGAAAACAAATCAAGCTGATCCTTTATATTATACTGGTAAGTATATTCATTCGGTTAAATTCAATGGAAATGTAAACGCAACATTAATATTCAATGTCTTCATTCATTCTATAAATGATCGCTTCATTTTATATCCATATTAATATTAGCAATCTTATGGTAATTCTTTTTTAAATGCGAGTTTGAAAAATTGGTATCTCCAGGCAGTAGTAACTTCACTCTTCTTCTTTAAAAATTATATTACATAAAATATTCCTCGAATAATCTCAATTGAAATGATTAATTATCCAGGAATCGGAGACTGTATGAAAAAGATGTATAAAAATGAAGGTCTTGCTTCTTTCTGGAAAGGAATATTACCGCCAATTTTATCCGAAACACCAAAAAGAGCCGTGAAGGTAAATGGTGAAATTTTTACAGTGTAAAAAACTTTAATAGTCAGAGAAATTTGTAAAATTACCTGTTTTTCACAGTTTTTTTCATTCGAGCAATATAAACCGCTTTTTCTCTTTGGTGCCAATGCTCCAACTCCAATAGTAAGTAATGCTATTTTATTCAAATATTGTTCTTCCATTCGCAAATTATTTGAGAGCATTTTAACTATATATTATATATATACATAATAATTCGAATAAATGTGTTTTAATTAGACTTTCTCGTTGGCTGGATTTTTTGCTGGCATGACGGAAGGTATATTTGTAAATCCATTCGAAGTTATTAAGGTACAATTGCAATCGAATCGTAATAAACTGACGGAGACCCCGTCGACGTTTGCTGTGACAAGAGAGATTATTAGAAAAAATGGATTCGGACTTAATGGCCTTAATAAAGGATTAAGCGCAACAGTTATGAGAAATGGCGTTTTTAATTTAGTTTACTTAGGATTTTATCATTCTGTTAAGGGCTGTGTCCCAGTGAGCAATAATCCGAAATTGAATTTTTTAATTAAGGTGAAAATTCAATTAATTATACCACTTAATTTAATTATTCTCAGAATTAATTATTGAATATTTCTTCAAAAAAAAAATCTTTTTTAGGTCGGCATCGGTTTCTCAGCCGGAATAATGGCTTCTTGTTTGAATATTCCATTTGATGTGGCCAAAAGTCGAATTCAAGGGTCACAAAATAATGAGTATAGAGGAACATTGAGAACAATTGCCATTGTTTATAGACAAGAAGGGTACGTATATTAAAAAACAAAAAATATTTCAGACTTTTTAGGATAATTTGCACAAACACAAAAATTTATATTATCTGTAATAATAATTTTTAATTATTAGTTAACTAATTTTTATTTTTTACATTAAATAGAAAAATATCAATTTTTGAATATTTTTAACAGATTTAGAGCCCTTTACAAAGGATTGTTACCAAAAGTTTTACGACTAGGTCCTGGCGGAGCAATAATGTTGGTAGTTTATGACTATATGCACGCTTACCTTACAGTTAAACTGAAGAATTAATTACCATTTTCTTCTATATATAATTGTAATTGACGTTTCAATATTATCGGACAATCGTTTAGGCTTTCTCCATTATTCGTCCAAAAAGAAAAAAAAACAAATACACTTTTTTCGATATCACAAAAGCATTGTGTTCCTTTCTCACAACAGAACAAACATATCATCAGAAACACAGAATTCAGTGTAATAAAAACTAAACATCTAAAACAGATTCAAGCCACTTATCAAGATCCACAGATTTTGTTGGTACAGTACCAAATGTACTTATGGGTTCTATAAAAAAAAATGTAATTTTTCAATTAGTTTGTACATACTTTGTTACAAGTCAATAGATAAATATTGTAAAAGAGTTAAATAACATAATTTTATATTTTTATACTTTGAATAAATATAAGAAACGGATTGTTTTATTAAAGGTAAATTAAAATTTGCTGGTTTTTCTTTAATTTACGTAACTAAATGTTTCATGCAAGTTATAATCGATGTGGAAAAAAATAATTCCAAAAATAGCTAAATTTTTCTCTACTTAGTTTAAAATAGTTTAATTAATATTTAAGATTAAAACTGAAAAATATGGAAGAAAACTATTTTTACCTTTGACTTTTGATGTGGAAATAACTTGAGAAAGCATAGGCATTTTCGAAATAGGTTCTTCCATTGTTAAAAGTGTGTCCAATTCATTCTCAAGATTATCAATTTCCGAAATTGAGCTTTTGTCATTTTTGCAATCCTCTTGGTCTTTTAAATCAGTCAGATTGCCAGGTGTATTTTTATTATCAAGTTTTGACAAATTTTTATCACCAGAAGCATTTTTCTCATCAGTTTCTATTATTTTTTCGGAATTTACAGCATTTGTCAAGTTTGTTTTCTAAAAAAGAAATAATATTTTTTAGTAATTAATAAAATTAGTAAAAAAAAAATATATTTCGAATGAAGAGTACATACATTGAGCAGTGTTTTACTATGTTTGAATCCATTATGAACGTTAGATTTAGCATCGCTTTTTAAATACGTCAAATCATGTGACAAAAGTCCACAAGATTTGCAACAGCCTAGACTGCAATTTTCGTCGTCCTTGAAATTGTATGTTCTATCATCTGAAACGGTTGCTTTGACATAACTCAAAAATTCTTCCTCGGATTCCTCGTTTTTCTCGCTCTCGTCAGAAGAAAGTGAACGTATGTTTGGTTGAGGAGGAGGTAAACGTTCCAGTAATTTTGCTTCCTTTTCTTCATTTGTCTCATCAATTTTTTTACGACTTTGTTTAAATTTAGCTTTACGAAGATGAGATCTAACGTCCTTTCCGAATATAGAAGGTTTTGCACCAGCCGTACGAGGCTTACGTTCGGGTTTTCTCTTTTTTTGAGTGCTTCAATTAAATTAAATTATTTATATATTAGATTCAAGTTTAATAGAATACAATTTGTTTTTAACTTTCTAATTGAAAATACATCCCAATATTTACATTTTACGTATATGATAAATTACATACCTTGGCTCTGACATTTTACTCAAATAATTATGTTTCTTCTTAGTTCGATAAAAAGATCTTATTCTTATTTTAAAGCACTTATTGGAGAAGATACTTTTCTACAAATATACAATATTAAATTTATGTTTATGGCAGTAATTGTTTACAAATAACAAAAAAACTGAAAAAAAATAAAACCATTATGGAAATTAACTACTATGAAGTTAGTAGTAAGTTAGTAGCTGAGTTTTCATGTGGAACGGAAAAAAAGTATTTATTCTCAACCAATCAAATTGAGCGAGAAATGTGGAATATTGAAAATAGCCTTTAGAGCACATGCCATAACCTCAAAATATTTTAAAAAGTAAAATCGTAAACGTCGTAAACAAACGACATGAACAGACTGTTTAATTTAATGTAATTTATTGTTTATTAAGTTTTATTCTATAAAAAAGTGTCTAATATGCGATTGTTGATTTTATTTTTCTTTCACAAGCATGCAGAATAAATTAATCACATATCTTTTCCTCTAAACGTCAAATTTGTTAGGAGTGTTTAAACTTGCACGAGAAATCCGTTATACGTTTAGATCAAATTTGTGAGTATAATATTGTTTTAATTCAATTTGATTTAAAAAACTTTGGAAAAATCTACCAAAAATAGCAAAAGACGTTTACTAATCTTATTATTAACATGATGTTTTGACAGTTTACTTAATTTGTATTAATTGCATTTTATTTGTTTTTTACAAAGTTTTTAAAATTTGTTTTGATTTTCGATTTCGTAAGAATCAGATAGTTCCGTAAGTTTTTAATTTCTTTTACTACATAGTTTCAATATTTATTTTATATCCATTTTAATTTTTATAGTTTCTTGGGAATACATTTTCTAATTTGAGATGGAGATTTTTACATTTAACAAGAGTCTTCAGGAGAGGCTCGTCGAGTATACAGGAATTCTCTCGAATCGAGAGGAAGTTGTTTCAGCTTCGCAAATTCGCTCTGAATGGTCGTATCACGTTGAATTTGTAATCGAACCAGTCGGTTGGCGTGCATTGTGGAAAATTCCAAAACTCACCTGTCAGGATTTTGAAATTCATTATCCAACAATAGTCGCCGTTGTGATTCAACAGGTAGATTTTCTTGAACTTCAGGCCCTCGTGAAAATTGTTGCCGTTCAAGAGGAAATACATTTACCGGAAAAATACGATGTACCTCTCATTGAATTGTATCCAACACAACAACAGGACGATATTGCCTTGGATATGATCGCAACTGCAAATTGTATAGATCAACTTCGATTCTTTTATAGTTATCTATGGATGCCTTGGGATCATGACGATGACGATAATTGTGATTGGACATTGTCGCATCTTGAACCAAGACTGAGATTATTTTTCGATATGAAGAGAGGCAGTGTTTGTAAAAAGTCTTGTGATGTTATTCGAACATTAATGAGAGAGGGACGGGAGATAAAGGAGAAAATTTCAAGACTAGAGATTGATATTTCTGATGATGAGGATGTGCACAATGCTTCGTTGGATGATGGCAAGGCTTGTCAATTGTTAAAATTACACTTTCGACTGCAACAAATTAAAACGGAAATGGAAGTTTTGGAAAATCCGGCAATGAGAGATGTCTTAATTAGAAATCAAAGTTCAAGTGTTATGGAAATTGAGACCAAGAGACGGGAAAGTGGAATCAGAAGGACAGAGAGTTATTTCGTTTGGCTCGGTGGATCGCTGGACGAAACTATTTCTTCTTTAAATCAAGCCAAAGGATTTTTACCTCCCGACACATTTGTCAAGTAAATATTGAAATATTAATGGAAATTAATTTTTTTTTATAAATAACCGACAAAACAAAAATTTTTTAAAGTTTAAAACAATTGAAGTTCATAGAATTTTTTTACAGGACATCTAGTTGTTTGAAAGAAGCTTTAGACACTTGTGACGCAGGAGATATTATTATTCTTGGAGGAGGAGAACATCCTATCAGAGGATCAGGAAATTTAGAAGACGGTGGAATGATCAAAGGAGTTGATTATGCCGAAAAAACGATTATTTGTCCCAAGGAAACTGAAAGTGGTCCCTCTTTATTAGACTTTTCTGGTAGAGAAGTAAGCACAATTTTTCTAATTTTAGTTTTATTATGAAATGTTTAAACTAATATTTTAATTATTTTAATTTTCCGAAATTTTCAAGGTGGTACTGGAAAATTTAACAATAGACTTGGGAGATATTCAGGCGGGAATTTTAGTGAGAAAAGGCTCAGTGAAGTTGGATGGATGTCGAATTTATACGTCCAATCATAGTGTGATTAAAATAGGAATTGTTGTTTTGCCAGGAGCAAAACTCAACGTACAAAATACAACTTTCGTTGGATTAGGAACTGGTATCATGATTCATTCAGGCGGAGAGGCTACTTTAAGTGAATGTAATTTCGAAGGCTGCACAGATGGGATTCAGGTATTTAAAATTCAAATTTAAATTCTATACAATAGATTTTTAAATATTTTCATTTATTTAGAAATTAAATAAATTAAAATATTTTTGCTTGTCCATAGCTTCAAGATGATTCTAAATTGACAATGACAAACAGTCCACTAAAAAATTTGAAAGAATATGGCATTCGTATGGAGTCACGAAAATATTTGAACGACTGTGAATGCAAAACAGGGGGTACAGAATTATTAGAAAAAATGTCTGAAATCTCATTGGAAGGTTGTAAATTTGAAAATAATGGCAAAGCCGATGTGTTACTAAAGTCACAAACTACAACCTCTTTATTAGCAAAATCCGAGGATATGATTTCTTGAAAATAATTTTCAGTTTTTAATTTATTTCAAAAAATGGTTTTTTAAAGGTGTATAAAAATTTACACGTAAAAAGAATTCTTAAATAATTATGAATTCATTAATTTTTAAATATCTTTCTTTAATGCATAGTGATGAACTCTACAATAATTAGAAATTTTAACAAAATGATTTCAAGTATTTTATATTAATACAAAATTTTGTACCACGTTTTTTGTCTAGTTTTTTTTGTGCTTGTCTATTAAAAAAAATTTTTTTCTTACAAAAAAAGAGTGCATTTCTATTTTCTAAACATAAAAATACAAAATTCATAAGTAGTTTTTAGTGGAATTTTGATGAATTTAACACTTTATAAGTTTTTAATAATTTTATTGTGATTTCAGAATTGTTTACATATTAAAGAATTTATTATTGAAAAATATGTTAACAATTATTTTCTCTGCTTTGGATGTTAAATTTTACTTTGTAAAACGTTCAAAGCCAATCCCAAAGTCCAACTTACTTGGTGGCCAGCGATTCTGCTACTGAGCTAAAATCACAAAATTGTTCATTTTAATGAAGAATAAGCAAAGTGTTCATGAAAATGTTAACAAGAAATTAAACGAGTCAAAAAGAATCATTAATGATATTAAAACATTTAGCATTTTTAAAGTATGTTCGAAACTTACTTTGAGTTTGGTCTCAGGCTCGAGACCATAAATATTCGTCAACAAGGAGTAAATATAACTCAAATCTAGGCACATAAATGGATGTGCAGTTGTCGGGTTATTACAACTAGATATGGCGGCTTTATGAATATCTCCAATCGTACTCATTCCACCCTCAAATGGATCGATCAATCCAGACTACAAAGAAACATTTAGAATTTTAATAGGTACAAAAATCACTTATTTATCAATGAAGAATAAAGTGTGAAAAAAAAGAGAAATTATCTTACCTCAGAAGTCCTGTCAAAAATATACGAGAAAGCATTAATCTCTTGTTTCTTCAATCCCACTGGTTTAATTTCAGCCGTATTCGTGTGTTTCTCAACCAAATTCAGACAATTTTGAAATTTTTCAGTCGCATTTTTCTCCATGCCTCCGGTGGAATTAGCAGCTTCTTCTGATCCCATAATATGATACTCAATGCCACCATATTGCCATGTCGTGTTAATTAATGGATCGAAACATTTCGAATGCACCTCGACAATTCCATTATCATTTGTCGTGGCAGATTCCTGTGTCAAAATTGCCTTTCTCGAAGCCATGAGTCCAAAACCTAAATAACTGTGACTAAAAACATACATAGGTTCCTTAAAAGAATCAAATTTGATAATAGATTGATTTAAAATTTGTTTATCTTCCTCGTCAAGACAAAAGGTCACTTGTGCTGATCCACCTCCAAGATCGAGAGCCGCCACCGTCTTTTGGGAACTGTTTTGATTAAATCGACCAAGTAGAAAATTAACAGTGCTCCATGAGAAAACACCTTCATCAATGCCTTCCATTATTGAAATTGATTTATTGGTGATAAGAAAACCAGAATCTTTTAGAAAATTTCTCGAAACATTTAAAATTGCTTTTGATTTTTCCTCGGGAAGAAGTCGAAGACCCGCTGTGGCTTTTAGAAGAAATGGAGTGTTTGTCCATTCGGATTGTGGAATAACGGATTTTGCTTTATTAACAAGTACTTCTAGAGATTTAGTCACCTCAGTGAGATTATCAGCGTATGAACTCAAACCTGGTTTTACCTGGTGAAAGAATTCATTGTCCAAGACAAGATTACCATTTTCAGTGGACTTATGAAAAGTGAATGCAAATACTCTGGATCCAGTTGATCCGGCATCAATAACTACGACGTAAAGAGGTTGCGATGAAGAGGAATTCGCTTCAGCCACGTAGCCAAATATAGATCCCAGAAATATAAGCTTGTAAAATAATCTTATAATGGTTTTCGATTTCTTCTTCTGGTTTGGTAAACACATTGCCATATTGAGACTTGATACATTTCCATCGTCTAATTTCATCTAGATAACAATGAATAATCATTTTTTAAATAAATTACAACCAAATATTAAAGTATTTATAAGGTAAAAAATTTTTCTTTCCTTTTTAAAGAAGTAATAGCACGTAAAAGTAATTTTACCTTTCTCTTGGTTGTTGACGTCTTTCTTGATCTGCTTTTGCAAATAGTCAGGAGGTCTAATGGATACCTTTTTCGTTTGCTTTTCGTGAGTGCAACATTTTAAAAGTTCCACTATCTTTAGATTGTTTTCATTTTTAGATAAATAAAAGCAAACATTAATATTTTGCTTTGTTTAACGACATTAAAATATCAGTTTGAACACAATGGTTTTAGAAAACATTGCCAGAATTTTTATTTTTTTTATGATAAGCGAGTTTTTATTTTTTATAGGTACTTTCGTGACAATTCTTTTGTCACGATATTTTTTTTCCACGTGTACTTTTGTTGAAAAAAGACCTTGAAAAAAAAACTATTTATTCAAAAACTATTTTTATCAAAAAAATGTTTTTATATATTAAATGTAAATTGATTTATTGATCTTTATAAAATATAGAATTTATTATTTATTACTATTTTATTTATTTTACCAAGGATATGGTTTCTTGAGAATAATTTAAGTTTTATAGTTTGAGAATTTATTTCGAAAAATATTTTTTAAAAGTGTAAAATTTACACATATATAATGTAAGAATTCTTAAATAGTTACGAATTTAATAATTTTTAATTTTATCTCTAAAACATGTTGTGATGAACTGTACAATAATTATTGAAGTTTTAACAAAACAATGTTACGTATTCTATACTGTAATAAAAAATTTTGTACTACTTGTTTTTTATCAAGGTTTGGTCGTGCTTGCCTATTGATAAAATATTTTTCTTACTAAAAAATATATTTCTATTTTCTAAACAATTTTACAAAAAATCCAAGATAAGACATTGCCAGAAAAAGAAAAAAAAACCAACAAAAATTCTCATGAGACGAATAAATATTTTTTTTTCAAATGCACAGTGTATGAAATCTTTTTTAAAACTTTACACATAAAAAATTTTGTACTACTTTTTTTTTCAAGGTTTGGTCGTGCTTGCCTATTAATAAAATATTTTTCTTACTAAAAAATATATTTCTATTTTCTAAACAATTTTACAAACAATCCAAGATAAGACATTGCCAGAAAAAGAAAAAAAAACCAACAAAAATTCTCATGAGACGAATAAATATTTTTTTTTCAAATGCACAGTGTATGAAATCTTTTTTAAAAATTTACACAGAACAACAATAATTTAACTACCTACTTTTTTTTAGAAAAGCAAATTTTCACAAATTAATTTTCTAAACATTGAAAAATTAAAGAGTTTTCAACTCTTTTTTCACCATTATTTAACCTAGCGGTATTTTCAATTTCTAAATTTTTTTATAACGACAAAAGACATTTTTGTTTGTTAAAGATTTGACACTATAAATTA
This sequence comes from Leptopilina clavipes, assembly GCA_001855655.1. NCBI lineage: Eukaryota > Metazoa > Arthropoda > Insecta > Hymenoptera > Figitidae > Leptopilina > Leptopilina clavipes. The sequence goes on from JUFY01022055.1 coordinate 31,146, forward strand.
TTTTAATAAGCTATAAACCCATGTAACTACAGAATATAAATGCACAGCCAATACTCAAAATTATAAGGACTATTACCACCCAAATGGGAATTGTATCTGAAAAGAAAAATATATTTAATTAATGATAATTAAAAATCTATTTAACTGAATTTTATATAGAATAATTTATATTGAGTTTTTTGTTTCAACGAATTTTTAAATTTAATTGTTCCAATTTTTAATTTGTTTTATTATAAAATTTGATTCGTCACTTTTTATCTTTAAACTCTTTAGAATTATTATAATAAGTAATTTTCTCTTAAAAAATGAAACTCACATCTATATGGCAAGCTGTGAATGCAAATCCTGTTATCAACGGAAATACTAACAACAGCCGCTTCAGAGTTGCTCGTTATCGTTGGACCATCATGTTTTGTGGGTAAAAATTCAAGACCAGTGACGAACATACTGTGTGCACCAGGTATGTGAAGAACTCTTTGTAAACTAAATGCAATAAACATATCGACACTCCCAGAGAACATTGTTCCAACGGCGACCAATCTTCCATTATCGGAAACTGCCAGCGCTGAAAGTGTTTCTTGAAATGGCACCGACTTCATAATTACACCATCATCGACATTCCAAAGTTGAAGAAAACTTGGATTTTTCCCGACAGTTGAATTTGACAATGTTAATAATTGTGTTTTGGGAATTTTTTCATCAGGATCCCTAAATCGACATCTTTTGTATAAATATTTCATATTACCAGGTACATTCCAAATGAGTTCTTTCTTTTTCATTTCACACTTTATATCCCAAACATATGCTTTTCCATCCTTAGCTATCGACACCAGTAAATTGCCATCGGAATTAAAATCTATATCGTCCACTTCCTTTACGTGAGCTTCTAAATCATGAAATTTAATGAGTTCAGGGAATTTCCAGAGTCTAATTCGACCGTCTGTGCCTCCGGTGGCCATTAATTCTCCATTTGGACTAACTCTCACAATTCTTTGCAATGGTTCCGGTTGTCTGTAAAAAAATAATTCTTTAAAAACTAAGAGCAAATTTGTATATTTTATGATTAAATTTTTTATTATTATATTTGATGGTCAATAATACATTTAAATGAATCAATTACAACTCACCCGAAATCTGTTTGTATACTGTCCATGGGTTTAACAATTAATTGTAAACGTTTATTTTTTAAATTTGAATTATTGTCTTTGACTTCTTCTACTCTATCTAAATTGTTTGACTGCTCTTCACTTTTGTCACTTTTTTTTCGTTGCCTAAGACCTGAGGTAAAATTACCGGATTTTTTTGGAATCTCGCCATTCTCGACTGTGATTATTTTTGAATGTACATTGTATAATTGACAGTGACTTTCCTGACCAGCTGCAATCCATGATCTTTTCTTATCGCTGAATGTAGCACAATTCATCACAACACTTGGCCCTGTTTCATGACGAGTCACTTCTTCAGCAACAAATTGATATCCATCGTGTGACAATTCAAATATTTCCTGAAAAATATTCGTAACTTGAAGTTGTCATGGTCTAATTAACTAAATTCAATAAAATTTTCAATTAATAAAATAAATTCATGAAAATATAAATAAAAATGTTTTATTATAAAAATTTCAATTTATAACTATTTCATATTTATGTATTAAACATTTGTAATTATAATATATGTAATTTGAATTTTTATATGTTTAAATATTAAAATGTAAATTTTGTAGCATAGTTTGACATTTGACAACGTCTTAGGTTATGTTTTTGAAAAACTTACAAATCCGTTGGCAACTCCAGTTTTTGCGGAACCACCTCCACCTCCGACGAGAATATGTCTATTTGTTAACATTTGTACAGTATATAAGGGAAAATTAACCCTGGCCAAAAGGCCACCTTTATTTTTTCTTGGTGGCATATTGGAGATAATCGTGATAATCAACGTGTCACTCCTGTAAAATGTGCCCTACTAATTTTTTCACCTGCCACAAATTTCTTTTAGTTAAATCTTCAAGTACCATGCAAGTTAATATTAAAGATATTAAATAACGACCTCAGGTTCCACGTATCATGTTTGGAACTTTATTCATAAAAAGTTTCCATTTATTTAACATTATTTTCAGTCAAGAAAATTGACTCACACATAAAAAAATGATGCAATTAATTAACACTTCAATCAAAAGAAGGAAGTTTGCTACAGTACGACGGACATGAAGTTGGTCCTTATTCAATTTGAACGATACCGAATCGATATTATTAGCGCGATTTTTTAAAATACTAAACAACATATTGTATTTCGTACCTACTACTGCAATATAAATAATTTATTAATATTAAATATAAGGTTGTTTATAAAAATAAACAAAATTGTCAGGTACAGTAGTATTCCAATTATCCGCATTAGTTGGGACCGGAACCAATATATTAATAAAATTTGTTATAAAAATTTGTTTATAATTACAACGTACAAAATTTCGTTTTAATTCACGATTCACTCTTACACATACTATTTACACAGTAATTGCACTTTTAAGTTAATTTTCCATAAATAAGAAGGGGAAGAAAAATTAGATTTTTATTATTTTCATTCAAGGTATCCTTCTTGCTCTAATTTAGAAATAAAATTTGACATTCGATAATTCGCCTCCACTGGTCTAGCTCTGTCTATTAAATCCAATAACGTTTCAATTCCAATATAAATACTGAAATTATTTTCAATAAATCATTAAGAATAAAAAAAATTAACATCTAAAATTAAATTCAAAGGGAAAGAAATAATACCTTCTGCCTTGTAGTTTTCCATGGAGATTGACAAGTTCGTCTTTTGAAAATAAATCTACCTCTTCAAGCACCGAGAGAAGATCATTCGGTGTAAGTAAATTGGGTACATGAAGAATTGTCTTGAAATCAGAGAGAATTTCCAGATCTTCTAAGATTTGTCTGTTAAATTAATAAAATTTATTAAAATTTATTCCTTCAATATAATATTTTACTGTTCTTTAGAATTGCTGAATTTTCTAATTTATTTTTTAAAGAAAATAATAATTGCAATTACTTGCGACTAGTTGTGCCAATAATTAATAACTTTCGATCACGAGGAGGCTTTTTATTTAGCAATAGCGATAAAGTTTGCAACATCAAATTAGAATACTTTGGACCAATTGGTCCGTAATCGAGAAATCGTTCAATATTGTCAACCAAGACACAACTGAGTTGAGAACGATAAGCCGCGGTAAACATCTGAAAAATATTGTTAATTAAACAAATTATTTAACATTAAATAAATGTCATAAATTAAAAAAAAACGAAATATTCAATTGAACGTATTTTTATAACGTATTTCTTATTTTATAGAAATTAATTTTGTAATTTTGTAAGGAATAAAAGAAAAGTACCTTTTCCACTGCTGAACATTTTGCGGGTTCAGTAAAGCCGATCATGTCCTCGGAAGTGCAAATTTTGATAAAAGGAAAATTTGTATTCTTTGCTATTTGAGCTGCCAATGCAGTTTTTCCACTTTTTCTCGGACCTTCGAGAAGAATTGAAACAAGAGCTGGTCCTTCGGTGGCAATTAACTGTTCTTTACAGAAAAGGGCCTCACTGAGAATATCTGCAATTGGTTTTCCCCAGGTGATGATTCCTTTTAACATTAAACGGCCCAAATCATCGTCATTTGTTCCAAAAGCCTAATTATTTGGAATAAAAATTGTTAATACAGTCTTAAAATATTTTCGAAAATATATAGATTAAAGCGCAATTTTTTCTTTCATTCACCGGCTTAATATCATTCTCGAGAGAATAGATGAAATCTCCTCTATTGACATTGAAATTCTCCATCGCTTCTGGATCTACTTCAACTTTATTTGTCACCTTAACTAATTTATTCATAGCCGTACTTTGTGCTGCTCTCACTAAACCTTCAATTTCAGCGCCACTGAAATTTTTCGTTAAAGCTGCCAATTCTTTCAAATCAACATCATACGCTAATTTATTGTGATCCCTCATTTTTGCTGTATGAATAGTTAAAATCTGCAGTCTTCCATTTTCATCCGGTAAATTAATTTCCAATTGTATCTATAAAAGAAATACAAATGTATAAAATTTCCAGAGTATTTTTTACAAAAAAAAAAAAAAAACTTACTTCCAATCTTCCCGGTCTAAGTAAAGCCTCATCAATCATGTCCCGTCGGTTGGTCATTCCAATCACGAGTATATTATTCAATTGCTCCACGCCATCAATTTTTGAAAGCAATTGATTTACAACTGTGTCGTGAACTCCCGTATTTCCACTAACGCTGCCTCTTGATTTGCAAATTGCATCTATCTCATCGAAAATTATAATATGTAAACCACTATTTGGTCCTAACTGATAAGAACAGAAAGTAACAAAAATTTAAAATTAAAAGTAAAATGTATAAAAATAAAGAAAATATTTCGATATTTGTACTTTTCTCTCTTCTTCCTCAGCATCAGCGAAAAGTCTTCGAACATTTGCTTCACTTTCGCCGACATATTTATCCAGAATCTGTGGTCCATTGACAATTTTCGGTTCCTTGGCATTGAGCATTTTGCCAATTTGTCGAGCCATTAAGGTCTTACCGGTACCTGGAGGTCCATAAAGTAATATTCCTTTTACATGTTTAAAATTTAATTTCGACACAACGTCCGCTGATAAAAGTCTTGAAGCAAAAGCTCGTCTAAAAATATCAGTAAATTCCTTGTCCAATCCACCAATTCCCATATCTTCAAAATTCCAATCGGGATTAATTATCGATTGACGAGCCATTTTTCCTACTGATTTTCCAACAAGATTTAATGTTGAATTCATCGCCTTTTCAAATTGAATCACCGTATCACCTAAACAACGTCCGAGTTTAATTTTTATTGGTTTCGCATTTTGTCCTGCACCAACGGTCAATAAATCGACAGCATCAATAGATTTCACCACAACAGAGAGGACTTTTTTTTCGAGAAATTTAAATGGTAATAATTGACCGACAGTGAATGCACAACCAGAGAATTGAAGTAAAAAATCCTTTGCCATTAAATCGGTATCGTACGGTTCTAGTGAAGCCCTGAAATATGAATATTAAAGTATTTAAAGAAAAAAAAAAGAAACTAAAATTTAAAAACAGATTTTAGAAAGATAAATTTACGTCTTTTTCATTAGGAAATCAACTTCTAGAACCATATTGCAAACGCATGCGGCACTTTTTGAGAAATCAGTGAATGGTCGAACTTCTATTTCCTGATTTAGAGACAGTGTCGCCCATTTACGTTGAAGAAGACTGAATCCAACTGTTCCTCTTGATATTTCATAATGATTTCTTACAGAGAATACAAAATGCTGATTTGGTCCTGTTATCACTTCGATATGCCTGAATAATTATAATTAATAAAAATTAGAATCTAATCTCAAAATCAATTACACAAATATAATTTATAAACAAGAATTAAATGTTTATCAAATTTTTACTCACTTGACATCATTTGGAAAATCATTAACATTGATAATAGCACAGTTAGTGAAGCTTAAATCTTCTGTGGGACACTTGACTGCCTTCATTTTCTAAAAAAAAATAACATATGAAAAAATACAATACAATAAATTTAAAGAATAAATAAATGAAAGAATGTGTTTTTATTATAACAATATGTTACAGGTTATGTTTATATTTTTTGCCACGTTTCTATAACTATTTTATACATACTTTTATAGCATTTATTTTTAATGAGAAATTCTAGGAATCTTAAATAATGCTTGTCATGCTAATTGAAACTATCTGCTTATCTATATATGTATATATATTGTAAAGATATTAACTTACAATCGTTGACATGTTTCCAATTTTGGTAATGACAACATGACAACACAGGCCCCTGTGAGGGAGACAACCCGATCAACATGACTGTAAGCTTCTTGTAAACAAATAATTCCATATATAAGTGTATATTTCATTTCAAACAAACAGAAATTAAATAAAACAATTAAATAATATAATTAGACAATAATTAAATAGTTTCGATAAAATCATACACACTTTAAAATAATTTTGTGGAAAAATACAAAATCGAAACGCGGGAAAGAAACTATTATTGAAATTTGAATATCATCATATCACTTTATTATTAGGAAAGATATAATTACTATTTGATTATTGCATCTTAAAATAATAGTAACATTAATCGTTTTATAAGTAAGAATTAAAATGTGTTTATTTTTAATTGTTTCATTAATATATTTCTAATTTAAATGTTTTTTCTGTTTTGAAATTTCGATACTTATCGATTTGCGTTACGTGTGAAGTTGACAGCGGAAATGAAGTTTTCTTTATAATTCACGCAGTTGTTGAAGAAGCCGGAACGTTTTCATTGTAATCCTTATAAAAAAACTAATAAACGAAAGCAATTAGCGAATTGTTGGTGATTAAAAATTGTCGTAAAGATTTCTATTGTTCTAAGAGTAAGTTAAAAGTCGATTTAAAGTGAAACGGTTGTGTTAAAGAGGTTTTTTTTCTTTATTTTTAGGTGACGACAAAACGCAGGAAGTCTGATTTGGGCGATCCATCTGTCTTAATTATTTCATCGGCTTGAGTTGTATTTTTTGCGCTAAAAGGCGACCGTCCAGCAGGGCGATACCATTTTATATGACTTTTCCTCGACGACAAGGTAAATTTGAAATATTCACATTATTTACATTAATTTTTAATCAAGCATTTTCGTGAACGTGGTCATCCAATTTTAGCAAAACAGCCATTTTGGTCAGGAACGTGTTCACGATTTCGCTATAGCATTTATTTCTGTGGAAGTGAATGCCTTTCAACTTTTCCTTCTCATTAATCCTTTACATTAATCAATTGACTTATTAAAATATTTTCCTTTTTTCATCATTTTAAAAAGTTTCGAAAAGTTGAATTGATGAAGTAACATAAAATGTGTCTATATTGGTATAGGTTATTTCGTCATTTAATCTCATGGTGTGTATTTTCCTCATATATATATATAGATATATATCTATTCATAAAAAATAATTTTTATATTTGTGAGTGATAAAAGTTTCTTAATTTTTTCATTATGAAAATAATTAATTTTTTTTTTTTGATCGTTAATCTAACCTCACTTGTTGAATGCATTTTTGTATTTCACGTATAATTATAATTCTGCTGCTAAACTAATTTAATTTGATTGCTAATTATTTATGTAAATATTAAATTTTAATGTAATATCTGTACAATTTGGTAACAGAAAATTTCCGCTGGATTTATTTTAAAGTTATTTTTTGAATTTTAAACATATGAATTTTAAAAATGATTGACTTTATGCGTATTATTTGTTAAAATGATTCGTTAAATATCGTGTACAATTTAGGCAGTGGTGGAAAGTGCGAGCACTTATAAATGTTGCGTCTATTTTTGTCTACAATACTCTCTCTCTAGCAGCAAACATTTAACTGGTGCAAACGACCAGTGATATTTTATTTTGTCTAATCTAATCTTGTCACGTGCTATGCGTCTCCTCCGTCACGGTTACAATGCGTTAAAATCACAGGAAATTCATGTTTAAAAATTCAAATATTATTTTTATCCCAAAATGATTTCATCTCAAGTTTTATTGTGCAATTTAAAATTAAACGTTGAATGACAAAAATGTAGGATAAATTATTTTAATTAATAGTATTGACAATCTTAAAAAAATCGAATTTTAATTTATTTTTAATTTCTTGTAAATTATTGTCATTTCACCCTTGATTATTAAATTGCATTGATAACATTTGATTAAAAGCAATCGACAATGCTAATCAAAGTTCAAAAGATATCAGTTTTATGAGTCACATTTGTTTTGCTTTTAGGCAATTTCGCATTGTTTGTCAATAATTATTTTTTTTTGGAGAAAAGGAAACGCATTTTAGAAAGTTGTCATCTTTTTTTTCATAACCACCAGGTAAGAAAGTGGATTTGACTTGTTGATTGTGTAACGAATGCAAATTATTCGAAAAATGTAATAGCTATATATTTATCATTGGTCGTTTGATGTCAGGCTTCAGTTTCATTTTGTAATCATGCATACTCTTATCCAATTCCAGCTAATCTTATTTAAGTATATTTAATGTTGTCTTTCAACAAAGACTTATCAGTGGCTCTCAGTTATTGAAAAATATATTAATAATTTCCATTTTCTTTTATAATAAACAAAAGTAGAAAGCATACGTTTTCATTGATTAACGCAACTCAAAAAATTTATACTTCTCGAATATTCTTCACAGACAGACATTTTTCTTTCTACATCGTTATAATAATAATTGATTTTTAGACAAATTATTTCTGTAATTTTTGTGTGTGTGATATTTATTGTTTTAAAAATGAATTTTATTAGGGAAAAATTTTTCTTTTTTTTAATGATTGATCATAAAAATTGTTAGGTAATCAAAATTTTCAAGACTTTGAACATTTACTGAAAATTTGTATTCCAATTTTGTCTAATTTTAATATTTATTTATGAAAATTATTTATTAATGATTGCAAAAATCACGTGCTTTGAATTATAATAACCAAAAAGGAATTTTATATTATGCAAAAAAAATTTCAAACACGTAATATTGAATCAAGTTTCGATAAAGATTTCCTATATTTAAGGCGTAGGTAGTATCGCAAAGTCGATTGTTTGAAAAAAAAATATATATTTACAATTGTGATAAAAACAGGGCAATTTTTCAGTTCACAAAACATACTTCGTTGCACGTGAATATAATCACTATTTCCTTATATTATCCTATTTGATTAAATTCGAACGAATAAATTTTTCAAAATTTATTTTGATTTGATTCTTATCAATATGATTAATTTGTTACAATTTTTTTTTCTTTTGTTCAAAATTCTCTCATAAATATGACGTGGCGTTAAGAAAGAGTGTTTATTATGTATATGTATATTCATAAAGAGTTTTCTGTCTCAAAGTAAATGAACTGAAAGCAACTCTGGTTTAAAGGTCGACTTTTAAAGGACTGCATTGAATCGATTGTAAATTCAAAGACTACAATTTTCAGTGAATGTTCATGTTTTTTCTAGGTTGATTCTATCGTTATGTAATTAGTTTATACTACACTGTTATAGTTTGTAATTGGATTGTTAATCATATAAGGTTTTTTAACTTATGTTTAGCTAATTTTTTTTTTTCAAAAAAAAAAAAAAAAAAACTGCGATAAGATCAGCTTTGTTATCAGACTTGCTTGTTTTACTATTCATACTTGAGATAACAATAAAGCAGAAATTCGAAGTGTTTGAAGAAAAGTTATAAGTAAGTGGAAATTATTCTATCAAATAGAATCGTTAAACGTCATAAACTAATAGATGGATGTCTTTTTCTGTACTTTCATTCAATGTTAATTTATTTTTCATAAACCAGAGTTAACTTATTTTTAATTTTTTTTATTAATTTACCGCATTTTTCTCATTTGTTGAAATCCCAACTAATTGAACTAAAAATGTTTTCTCTATTAAAAACATTATTATTATTTTAGCAATTACAAAATTAAGAACATAAATGATGAAATTATTGATCAAACATTGTTGATCGTAAAAGTGCTTTCTATTGACAAACGTTTCATCTTGAATCATTCTCAATGTGACATCCTTTACACAATGGAATAATATGAAACGTGAGTTATGGAATACGCATAGTTGGAAATTATAAATAACTTGATATTTGTAAAATTGTTTGAAACTCTAGGCATGAGCAGGTGGGAAAAATCGATGGATTGTGTAGAATCGTCAAGAATTTTTATCGGCATGACCAGAAGGGAAAAATAAGGAAAAATAATGCGTGACTGATTCGCCTTGGACTTGAAGTGATTTTTTTTTTTTTGTAGCGTCCCGGAAATGCAGCAGTCACCCTGACCTATCCTAACGCTTGAAATTTCCGCATTGCTTCACGAAAACTGGTGAAAATCTCTCTCTCTGACCTTGTCTGAGGTTTCCACGTTGAAACGTTTGTTGTTGGGCTTACGTCGACGGTTTTCTAACCGGAGTACCATAACGATCAATAAGCTGGTTTTCACGTATAGCAAGCCTGCGCGTCTGACCGGCGTAAACGCGTGTACGCCTACTCCAATCCGATCCGGGACCTGTACCCCAGAGTAGAAATTTCTTCCTGTTCCTCTCAGTTTCGAGCTTCGAGTCATCAACAATTGTGCGATCAGGCTCCTCTCTCTCTTCGTCTCTTATCTTTTCTCTCACACCCCGCTCTGGGAATTCTCTCTTATTTAAACAAAATCTCAAATCACAGTTTAAACAAGAAACGGGCCGTCAGCAGCCACCTTTAAAAACTTATGCGTCTACGACGAGCAGGTAACATATTTGACGTGTTTTTCAATTATTAATTTTCCCCCTTGTGCGAATTTTCACTCAGGATGGTATCTTCCACCTCAATTCCTGAAAAGGGTAGTGGGTGCCTATTGTGGGTGGAAATAATCACATGCCGGTGATCCGTTTCATTAAACTATCGACTTTAGGTTTACTTACGGTTCACAACTGATTTTATACACGCTTTGCTAGAGCAGAATATGCTCGGGTAATGTCAATAGAGTTCCTAGAGAACTCTACGTGCCTGTTATTAATGCTCGATTAATTTCGTCTTCCTTTTTCTTTTTTAAATCATATGGAAAATTGTTTTTCAATTTCAACATTTTTGGATAATTCAAATTGAGTACAATATGCTCCATATTGAAAAATTTGAAACAATATATGTCCATGAGAAATTCTGTCCAAAAATGTCCATTATTTCTAGAATTGAAAATGATAAATTTGATTTTAGGTAAAAGAAAAATGATTTTTTACCCATTTGTAAACTTATGGTTCCCCTTTGAAATATTGAACATAAAAAAATTGAACATACATTTTTTTAATTCACATTTTTTAAAGTGTGAGATGTTTTAAACTTTTTTATGCGAGAATTCATAAACAGCTGATCTTTGCGTAGCATATTGAAATTCAATTAATCTCTGAAATAATGTATACAAGACGGTGCAAATTAAAAATGAGTCATTACAACTTGTATATGTATATTTCAGAGCTAATTCAATAGCTGCCAATTTGAAAACAAAATTCTTGATCTAAATTTTAAAAGTCAATTTAACATTTTTCGATTTGAAAAATTTCCATTTTCCATTTATTTCTGTTTTTTTTTTTTGCTTCTTTTTACAAATGAAGAGCTGATAAATTTTTTCCCAGCTTCATTCAGACAATATTGATTCTGTTTTGTTACATTGATATTCAAATGTCTTAGAAACGCAAATTTTGACTAAAAAAAAAAAAAAATTGTCATTTACTTTTTAATTAAAGAAAAATTCTTTTGTGCAAATCACATTTCAAAACAATTTTTGCTATCATGACCCTGAGATTTTCTGGTTCTCCCGAAAAGTATTTAAATGATCGTTAAACGTCAAAAAAAAGACACCTGAAAAATAATATTACAATAGATGATTTATCACGTTAAAAATTTTAATTCTCCGGTTAAGGCTTAAAAAAAACTTTCAGAATGCTAATGAAAAAAAATGTAAGATTTAACTGATGATTCAATTCACGAATTCTTTTAACAGACCACTGGCGAACAAACGAAAAAAAATATAGTGCAACTTTTGTTTAATGTAAATGGATAGAATACAGGTATGACACGTGTAAACGATTCTATCTATTCTATCTATAAAGAAAAATAAAGAAATGTTTCTTAAAAGTGTACCAAAATATGCGGAAAAATTAAACAAGAATCGGAAGATAAAAGGAATTTAGTACAAAATTTAATAAGAACTGAATTCTAAAAATAGTAACGATCCGAATTTGAAAAAAAATATTGATAAAATTAAAGTAAAATAACAATTGTGGTGAAAAAGGGGAATTTTGGATGTAACGTTCGTTTTTGGTTTCAGAAACATCCAGGATATCATCCAGAAGGAAAGGATCGGTGTGCAGCAAAGGCGGCGGTAACAGGACATTGTCCCGGTGTCTCAAAGACGGCAGCATCATCCCTGTCACTTGGAATAACCGTTTAATACATTTAAGTAGTGAATTACCGACTACGTCGTGGGATTCACATTTTCTTATAGGCACAAGCAACGGACAAGCAGCGTGTATGATCATTGAAGACAATCCCCCTCTGCCCACCAGATCGAGGCAAACCCTGCACCAAGATACCACCCAACGATTTTTAAATTTGGTCCTGCCTAAACACAGGACCTCAAAATTTTCAAGGTAAACTCGATAAAAGTCACGTTTTTTTTTAAATTTTCTCCAATAATTTATTTTGATCAATTATTACTTACTTAAATTATAAATATATTGATTTATTCTAATTTACAAATTTTGTTCAGTAACAGGCATCGAAAGCTGCAACCGTTCAGAGAAACGTGACTGTCGACATTGGGTAGAGCGGTGTTCCAAATCGCAAGAAAAGAAAAGCAACCTGACGCGACACGTTTTGAGCTACCATTTGGTAGCCATTTCGCAACAAGGTCACAGATCGGTATTCAAACTGTCGCTGGGAATCGTGGCAAAGAGATCTAGGAGACCGAGGACGAAGACATTGCCCACTTGAGAGGAAAACGAAAAGAAAAAAAAATACCAAAATAAAACGCAAGATCAAAACACGGGAAAAGTGGCAATTATTCCTCGCAAAATTGACTCCTAGCTGAAAAGAAAATTTTTTTTGTTTATTTTTTGTTTTTAAGGATAAATAACAATTGACAACGGCGTATCGTCAAGAAAAAAAAATATCATTCAACAATTTGACGGGTTTGTGAGAATTTAAGAGGCGAAAACAATCATCATGGGGAGCCTTAACGTTAATCGCAACGTTAGCGATGCGTTTTATCGCTATAAAATGCCGAGAATTCAGGCCAAAGTCGAAGGCAAGGGAAATGGCATAAAAACTGTCATTGTTAATATGGTGGAAGTGGCGAAAGCCATTGGTAGACCGGCCACTTATCCAACCAAGTACTTTGGATGTGAACTCGGTGCACAAACTCAGTTTGATTTCAAGAATGAAAGATTTATCGTTAATGGTTCGCATGACGCGACCAAATTGCAAGATCTACTCGACGGTTTTATTCGGAAGTACGTTTTATGTCCTTCCTGTGACAATCCTGAGACTGAACTTTTGGTCAGCGCGAAGAAAGGTACCATCTCACAGGGCTGTAAAGCATGCGGTCATCATGGCCTGCTCGAGACCAATCACAAGCTCAACACTTATATTCTGAAAAATCCTCCTAGTTTGAATCCTGCAGCTCAAGGCAGTTCCCTCACCGAAGGCAAGCGTGGTAAGTTAAAAAAAACCTTTTTTTTTTGCTTCCAATATTTATTCTTGTTGCAGAAAATTATCCAAAATATGTTTATTTCATCTGTTTTTTAATCTGAGTATTTAATTTACAAAATTGAAAAAACTCTCCAATTAGGACAATTAAAATATTAAATAAAATTTACCATCAAATTTTGATTTTTCATTTACATGTTATATAATTTTCCACTCAGACAATTTTCTAGTCAACTAATTTATCATGTCTGTAAATTTTATTACCACTAGTTTTTTTTACACGTGAATTTTCCAATTATCACTTCTCTTCTCTTTATTTATCTTCTGTCTTTATTGTTCGTTTCATAACTCTCATAATTCGCATTTTTATTATTAGAGATAATAAAAACTAAAGAGTCAAATAATAATAGGAAATATTTGAAATAAATGACGAATGTTCTGAAATAATTTTAAAGTAGTTGGACACAATTTAAATTTAGCGTTTGGTGGGAATTACAAAATTAAAAAAAAATACTGAAAATAGATTTAAAAAGAACTATGAAATTATAAGAAGTAATAAAAAGAAACGTTTGCTATTCATTTGATGATGATCAATACGGAAATAAATTGTACTTTTAATGAAAATTGTTGGAAAATGACAATTGGGTCAAGTGGGGGTTAAATAAAGTAAGAATGGTAGATATTTAACTGATATTTGAAAAAGATTGATTATTTAATAAATTTAATGTAATTTCAGGTAAACGTTCCAAGAAGAATGGTGACGTGAACGGCGATCGTTCTGGATCACCTGATAATGAAACAAATACAACGGACATTGTGGTGGAAGCGCCAAAGAAAATGGCAAGTGAAGAGGACGATGATGCCAATTGGGCCGTGGACGTTTCTGAGGAAGCTGTTCGTGCGCGTTTACAGGATTTGACCGATGGCGCAAAGGGTATGACCATCAGTGACGATCTCGAAAAGACTGAAAAGGAACGTATGGATATATTTTATAAATTGGTGAAATGCCGTCGTGACGCGGGTCAATTGGATAATCCAAAAGAACTCGTGTCCGAGGCTGAACGTCTCGAGATCAAGACCAAAGCACCATTGGTACTTGCAGAATTGCTTTTCGATCAAGGTATTGCTGCTCAAATCAAAAAACATCGTTTACTATTGCTTCGCTTCACTCACGGTGATGCCAAGGCACAAAAATATCTTCTTAGGGGAATCGAGCAGATCATTGCTTTACATAAGGATGTGTTGATGCCGAAGGTGCCTGGAATTTTCAAAGTATGTTCGTTTTTTAATCGTTTTTCCAACTATTCATTAAATATTGGCACTATTTTTTTAATTTGGACAATATTTTTTTTCCAGCTATTTTATGATTCTGATATCCTGGAGGAAAAAGCTTTCTTGGAGTGGGAGAGTAAGGTTAGCAAGAAGAACGTTTCAAAGGACTTGTCTCAGGAAATTCACGATAAAGCTGCGCCATTTATCACTTGGTTGAAAGAAGCCGAGGAAGAGGAATCCGAGTCTGATGAAGAAGACGATGATCTAGAGGTAATATTTTCAACAAAAGGAATAATCCCCCTTAATTCATTGTACAATTATTATAATAAAAAAATTGTATATGTTTCGTTTTAGATTGAGTATGACGATCGAGCGAAACAGCCTCTGAAACAGCAACAACAGCAAACCGTAAAGCCACCCGTTCAGAATGACTCCGACGGGGGAGAAGATTTAGATATCGATAACATTTAAAAAGGAAATTTATCAATAACCAGCCACAGAAAAAGAAAACCAGATCGCTATTATGACGACCATGATCATTTTTAATAGGATACAAAGAATCACAATAAGCTGACAGTTAATGTAGATTTTTTCTTATATCGTAAAACCGAAAATCGTTTGAAACGTCATTGGTGTTACGTATATATACAATATTCAAAACAAAACAAAAAAAATTTTAACTATATCCAATTTTAGCAAGCCTCTTGTACGGTGATATTTTTAATTATGTTTTTATCTTTATTCCTTGTGAATGAATTCTTAATTTTCAAATGATTATTAAATGTTTTTTCTCCCCCTCCCCACAACTTCCCAGTTTCTTTATCTAGACAAAAATATCCCTTTTCTTAAAATATTATTAGATTTTGAATATTATTTTTGAAAAGGTGGCCTGCTAAAAGCGTTCTCTATTGTATCTATTTACTACTCTAATGATAATTCAATAAATATGGTTTATCACATTATACCTATATATCGTTGTTTCTTTCAAGTGACCTGGTAGTTTATTTTTGTAGAGAATGTAAAATTTCAATTTAATAAAAGTTGTTTCCTATAATGCTATAATAAACAAAATACTGTATTCTATTCAAGTTACTAAGAATTGGAAATTTTGATACTTATTAGAAAATAAAAAAATTTATTTTATTGTAAATATAATAATAATAATAAAAATAATTTCTAAATGAGAAATTGAAAATTTTTAAATTTACCGCCTCTTAGATATCGAAACCGAATCTCTCGTTAATCAAATCGTAAATCTCGAGAGTTCTTCGAGATAAATCAGATGTGGAGATCATCATCGCGTTGCTTTTAGAGTAGAATATTTTAATTTAATGCAAAGGGGAATTTAATTATTATTTATTTTATTAATTATTACTTATGTAATAAGTGTTTTTTTTATAATGGATCCTCGTTTGCATAGACGGCCCGAGCCAGAAAAAGAACCCTCCGAGTTGGTCAGTGACATAACCTCAAAATTTCTCTGAAGTCAAAAATTTAACATCTTTTTTTGTTATACTTGCAAAAAATAAAATAAGCAATGTAATTCAATCGCGGGGCGAATTTAACATTCTTTTTATAATCACAACGAATAATTGTCGGAATTTTAAAAAACGGTTCTATACAAATTGTATATTTACGCATACACATAAGCCGGATTATTATATTCATTACGATCATTGAATTATTTTAATTTCAAATATTCTTAATGGGAGTAATAATGGAAAAGTATAAATTTTATCATCAGGAAACATTTTTTTTTCAATTTACTGTTTGTCCTGACAGTTGTCATTGTCAAACCTAACCTGTAAAGAAAGTTTTTAATTATAAATACCGCATTAGTATTTTGTGTATATGCAATATGTTTTTGAATTTTTAACAAAAATTAGTACTCAAATTGTTGAATATTAATATTTTCTATGGAGTTATTTAATTTTGGGAGTAATGAAAAATTAATTAATTTCCGTAGGTGATTGAATGGATTAATGAGGCATCAATATCTTCTGACGAAACTGTCAAAGTAACAAATCTCTGCAAATTGCAAGAGATTGTTATAAACAATAAAGATTCACAATTGTTACATATTTATTTAGAAGAGATTTTACAATTTTCATTGGATAGACAAGCGGAAGTAAGAAAAGCTGTTAGTGGATTTATAGAAGAAGCTGGGTAATTATTTTCATCTATTTATTTAAATTACTATAATTGTACAATTTAAAAATTTACTAACAATAGAAAATAGTTGTAAAATTACGTACAAAATTGCTGTTTCGTTAATTTGGAATTTATTTAAATTTTCATTTTTAGAGAAAAGCAGCCTGAGGTCATTCCACGTTTAGTACAAACACTATCGAGATTAGTAGCCGATGATGCGCCGGCTGTGGCAAAGAGAGCTCTCAGGACAAGCGGTAGAATCCTACGAGCCACCTTAAAATGGGTTGCAAGTGCTCCGGTTGTTACTTCCGACATGGAAACAGCTTGGACTCAACTTAGCAAGCTCAAAGTTCAGATTATAAACATGATTGACAGCGATAATGATGGGTATAGAATAAAATTTATCAATTTAATGAGACAATTTTATTTTTACGAGAAATTTAATTGACTTGTAAAATTTTAATAGATCTATTAAATTAGAATAGCATTAAAGTTTCCCATCTTCCATAGAATTCGAACTCAGGCCGTTAAATTTCTCGAAGGAGTTGTCTTAATTCAAACCTATCCAGATCCGGATAGTCCAAAAAAGCAAGATGATTTTTCCCTTGAAGATGTTCCACTCACGCTAAAAATTGCACGTCGACGAAAATTGGAAGAAGAAGCAAATCACGTTATGGATCTTTTAATCAAATTTCATGGATCACCTCACGTTAGTAGCGTGAATTTAATGACGTGCATGGGATCCTTGGCACTTGTTGCCAAAACAAGACCACAATTCATGTCAAACGTTATTCAAGGTTTTTTTTGCATTACAAAATCTATGGTTGGAAATTTCTTTCTTTCTTTTTTTTATTAATTAATGATTATGTAAATATTTTTTCAGCCTTGCAGCGTTTACAACACGATTTGCCGCCAACATTATCGGACTCACAAGTGACAAGTGTACAGAAACAATTGAAATTGACACTTCTTGGATTATTGAAACATCCGGCAAGTGTTGAATTCGCTCAGTCTATTGCAAAACAATTGTCGCAACTTGGAGCAAAGGAGCAAGAAATTATTAAAGCTTATCCTAAACCTGAAGATATTCGAAGAATGAAAAAGCGTTTACAGGTAAAATAAATTTTCAATAAAGCAATTAAGTAGAAGATAGTTTTATTTTTTATGATTATTTTCTTATTATAGGAAAATGCAGCAAATTCTGCGGCAAAACGTGCGAAATTAGATACACCAATTATTCCCGTTGAGGAATTGGAAAGCGTTCCCCTTCCAGTGCCACCACCAAAAATGCCCGATTTAGTTGAACTCTCGGAAAGTTTTATCGCCGAACGCCTTAGCGTTGAAATCGCCTCTGATCTCGTTATGGATAGCATGGTAACTGCAATTCTTTTTCTAAATTAATTAACTTAATTACTAAAAATTGAAAATACATGAATTATTTTAACAGGCTTGGGTTCCGGATACAATGACAAAAATTTTTCAACGTGAATATCAACCGACAGCAACGACAGACATTATTATTCAACGACAAACAATTGCCAAATTATTGGCAACGCAAATTAAGCAAGCAATTGCTAAGAAGAATAAGAAAGATTCAAAGGATGAGGACGCGGTTATGGAGGATTTGATAAAAAATCCAACGATCACAGTTGCCGAAGCGAAGAGGGAAAGAAAACGTGAGAAGGACAGGGAAAAGGAAAAGGAGGCAAAGGCATCATTAGAAGCGCATGAAAAGTCTTTGGCTAAAGCGAGAAGTCGATTGAAAGCTTTAAAGTTTTCCGAAGTCACGAAGCCACTCAGTCGGAATGTTAAAGAGAATATGTTATTGATGGCAGTGCACAGAATATTAAGCGCCGAAAAGGTCGCTGTTCTTGGCGGCGTATCCGAAGTTAGGTAATTTGAATATCAAAAAGAACAAAATTATTATTTTATAACAAGTGTTACAAATATTCAATGAATTGAAGATTTTTCTTTTAATTATAAATTATAATTGGAAATATAAATTTTTCTAGAGCGAAAATTTTAACGACAGTCGCGGCAACTTTTAATCCGGACATTAGAAGATTGGTTCTTCAATACATCACTGATGATGTTAGATCGCGATTAGATTTGGCATTGGGTTGGCTCTATGAAGAATATGCCTTATTGCAAGGATTCCAACGAAGAACGACTTTGTGTTCAAAACCACAGGAAGCACCACATCAACCGTACAATTCTCTTTTCTGCACTTTAGTGCACGCTATTAATACCGTTCCTGGACGTGATCGCGATTTATTACTGTCCAGGTAAGATTGAACTCTAAAAATTCAAATTTTTATTACATTATTAATAATTATTCAATAATAATTATTATATTGAATAATAATAATTAATAATTATTATAATATAAATTTTATTTGATAAAAAATTGATAACTTTTTCTCAAGGTTATATTTGGAATCCCCTTCGATTACGGACGATGCGATTGAAGCTCTTAAAATGGTTTCATTGGAAGAGAGCCGAGGACTTGCACCTTTGAATCTTCTGAAGGAATTGAGCATTCGACGACCAACGAAGCATTTTAACTTTTTAAATGTAATTTTGTGCCATACTGGACACGAGAGCAATACGGTAATTTTTAATTCACTTTATGAGATTGGCATTTTGTCAAACAATTAATTATATTATTGTAAAAAGAGTTTTTCAACAATTAAAATTAATAGATTCACTTTTTTTTAAATTGAAAGTTATATATTTTATTTATTGGTTTTTGAACTCTAATTGTTTTTTTCAGATTCGTGAGACAGCTATCAATTTAGTTGTTGAGTTACACGGTCGACCAGAATTAAAAGTTATGATTGGAGAGTACGCAATGCTCTATTTAGGTTTTCTAAGATTACAAAGTCCTCCGGAAATTGTTTTCGGAATGGATCGCGGCCGACCAAATATAAGCGAAAAATGGACAGAATCAACAACCAAGGCTTGTCTCGGACTTTATCTTGCCCTCTTGCCCGAGCAACAAATTTTAATTCACGAGTAAGAATTATCTTTATTCTTTAGAATATACATCGGAATTTTTGCTCTTCGCTCTTTAAATTTGCTTGAAAATTTTTCTTTTTTTTGCTTTTAAATTAGTTTTCTAAATAGAACTTTAATAATGTAAATATTGAATATTGAGAAAAATATTTATTGCAATTTTCGTCTTTTTTGCAAACAGATTAGCGAGAGTTTATACATCAATGGGAGCGGATGTAAAAAGAATAGTTCTTCGACTAGTGGAAGCTCCAGTAAGATCTTTGGGTATGGCGAGCCCACAATTATTGGCTCTTGTTGAAAATTGTCCCAAAGGTGCCGAAACTTTGGTAACGAGAATTATTCACATTCTCACAGAAAAAGGTAATTGTGAAAAAAAACTCCATTAAGATTGTTTATAACAGAAAAACTAATTTTTTCTTTTTTCTGTTTTATAGCGGCGCCAAGTACCGAATTGGTACAAAGAGTTCGCGAACTTTATCAGACACGTGTTTCGGACGTGAGATTCCTTATTCCAGTTTTAAACGGTCTAACAAAATCAGAAATTATCGCTGCTTTGCCCAAACTTATTAAACTGAATCCTATTGTAGTGAAAGAGGTAAAGAAAATTTTTATTTAAAAACTTTAATTATAATTTATGTGAAAAAAATGTATGCACAATTTATATTAAATTTATATATTAAATTTACATATTTATGAATGATAAAGTTTATATTAAAAAATTGTATATTTTTTATTTTGTAATTTTTTGGTACAGGTGTTTAACAGGTTATTAGGAACTCATAATAACGAAAGTGGCGTTCCTCATACATCCTCAGTTACACCCGCTGAATTATTGATTGCCTTGCATACGATTGATTCCGCTAAAGCCGAACTAAAGACTGTTATTAAAGGTACCAATCATTTTTATTTTAAAAAAATGAGTAATAATAAATTATCTATATGTAATATATTAATTTAATAGTATTTATTGAAATTAATTTTTAAATTTTCTTTGTTTCTTATTGTAAAATTTTTTCAGCAACATCTTTGTGTTTCGCTGAAAAACAAGTTTATAGCCAGGAAATTGTTGCTTTGGTGATTCGCGAATTAGTAGAAATAACTCCACTGCCTACATTATTGATGCGAACAGTAATTCAGAGTTTATCACTCTATCCAAGATTAAGTGGTTTCATTATGAATATCCTTCAACGTTTGATTGTGAAGCAAGTGTGGAAATATCCAAAAGTTTGGGAAGGTTTTGTCAAATGTTGCGAACGAACTCAACCACAAAGTTTCGCTGTTATTTTACAGCTCACTCATGTGCAATTGGCTGATGCTTTAAAAATGAGTCCAGGACTTAAAAAACCTTTATTATCGCACATTGATTCGTTTACTGAAAATCAGGTGACAATTATTTTTTAATAATTATTGCTGGAAATGATAAATTTAAATGAAAATGTTTTTTAAATGGAAATTATGTTTACTAACAAATATTTGTTTTTGTTTACAGAAAGCACATATTCCAGTGTTGAAAATGGACGCGATACGAGGGACTGTGCGTGAAGATTTTTCCCGCGGAAATCCACATGATAATTTCGATATTGTGAGTTTGATTTTTATATATTTTCTTTAGAATCTAGAAATGAAATAGAATTTACTTTTGAATTTATCTTAGGCACCACCTGGAGATTTTCCAATAGAAGAAAAAATGGAGACTGATCCCTCCGAACCGGCACCTCCAGGATTAGATTAAAAATTTCTTTTTTTTAGTTTTATTTTAAAAGTTATACGCATGAAAAGAATTTCAAATATCGATAAATAATTTCGATAAAAGAATACCGTTAACCACAATGAATTTTCTATATTTTATTTTTTTGAAATGCGAAATTCTCCATTCTTAAAAACAAAAATATCTAGATTTTTTATGGTAAATTTAATTCGTAAAGTATTAATTGGATTTGGTTTAATATTAATGAAAAAAAAAATATTTTATGAATTTAGACACTTAGATAAAATATTGTAAAAAAATATATTTATTATAAAAATTAATGAACATTCGCCTGTAAACTTATGAATTTGTGTATATCGTTACACATTATTGATATATAGTGTTAAATTTTTAAACTGTAGTTTTTTTTTTATTTGGTTAATTTTCATTTTGGCGGAAACTGTTAAAATTGAACTATTTTTTTGAATCGAGTGTAAAAATTGTTTATCATCCAAAGTCAACTCCAGTGTCGAGTAAATCCCTCAGCATGAAGGATGCCTTCTTTGGCAGTATTCTAAAAAGTAAGTTATTATGCTTTCTTAGTGTGTTGAATAATTTTTTAATTCTAACTAATCTTTTGAATATGAATTTTACATTTTTTTTTGAAAATTATTTAATAGGGAAATAGCGAATTTTAAATATGTATGTTAATTATCAGCATTCTAGAATTATTTATCAATTATTAATGGTATATTAAAAGTGATTTGAGAAAAAAAATCACCTCAAGATGTGACCAAGATACAGCAAATATCCAGGAACGCTGAATTCCGCATAATTCCGGCGCACTCCATCTAAAATTCTTTTTGCCGCTTCCGTCGCTGGCATTGTGCCAAAGTAACTCGGTATCCTGCGAGCATGAGAAAAGATAAATTAATTCCTTTTTAAAGTAGAAAGGACCTTTTAATTTTCAACTTTACTTTTTGTTTAACAGATCTATGAATTTAGGTCATTTCTTTTTCCTTTTTTTCATATAATATAAAGTACCTGAGACGAAGATCTTTGGCAACTTCAGCACCAACAATGAATGGATAAACGTGTATCAAAGTAATGATAATATTACTGTTTGAATGTCTTAATTCCGTGTGCAATGATTCAGCTAATCCTTGAACTGCAAATTGTGCTGTGGAAAGAGGAACTCCACCTCCACGAGTTGCACCCGATGATAAACCAGCCACTGATGAAAGAACGACAATGTGACCTTTTCCAACTCGCTGCATTCCTGGCAGAATTGAATCTAAAAGCTAAATTTCCATTTGCTTTGGTGATTTTTTTCTCTTTTTACATATATATACAAATTTTTTATAATATTTTAAATTGAATTCTATTTATTCATGTATTTTGATTTTTTTCTTTTTAGAAGAAATTTTAGATATAATTTAAGAAGGAACTTTTTTTGGATAGTTATGACGATCTTACCCAGAAGTGACTCAGAACCGATACGTCCATCGTTTTTCTAATTTCCGGAGGATCCTGCAACGAACGAGGACTTGGAACACCGCAGCAATGTAAAAGCATCGTAACTTCTCCCAATTCAGCCTTAATATCGTTTACTGTTTGAGCAACCTGAAAATTTATTTATTTGAAATTGATTCTATAAATTTCTATATTTTCTAATAGAAAAAAAAACAATTCTTCAAAAGTTTCGAATTTCTCATATAAATGAACAAAAATTTATATTTATTTAGATTTTTGAATTCTAAAAGAGAATAAAAAAAAATAAAAGCATAAAAGGAAAATTTTCTTTTACAGTTTATGAATTTTTTTAAATTGATAAATTGAGGTTTTTGGAGAATTGGTTTTTATCATCATCATCATGTGAAAAAAACAGCTAAAGTGTTTTTAGATTATCGATATGTTTGATATTTTTTTTTTTACTTGTTTTTGGTCGGTGACATCACAAATATAGGGCCTCGCCACTCCCGATAATTGACAAGCCCGTTGAGCAGTTACTTCGCAATTTTCAGGATTGATATCGACGCATGCCACAATAACTCCCAACAGTGATAGTTGAATAGCTACTTCCCTTCCTACACCGCGACCTGCACCAATAACCTGCAGAAAAAAGAGAACAAAAATATAGTTTCAATACTGTAAGAAATGTTCAAAAAAAAAAAAAAACCTCTCCACTGGCAAAATAGAATCATCAATTTATGAGAAAAATATTTTACGACTGGTAAAAAATGAATTCGTTCAAATATTGAATCAAATGATTGATCCTTTTTAAACGGCGGTCAGTGTCGAACAAAAAGAACATTTTTTACGCCTCTCGTAAAAACTAGTGCAATTTTTTAATTTGAGCTACATTTTTCATCGAAATTACAAAAGAGAAAATTATTATTATTATTTTTTGTAATTTAGGTATTTTTTAACAAAAAAAATGTAAGTAATAATTCCATTAAGAAGAGGTTGATTAATTTCGTTAATTTATAGAACAATTGATATAAAGTTATAATTAAATTTCACATTAATTCGTCTTTTCTTGGGAAATATTTTGTAATGTTAATTAATTTAATCTCAACTTCTTTTTACAGGAATATTTCTTCTAGTGAACCTCTCAAAATGAAAATTGTTTTTTTTACCATTGCAACTTCACCGTTGAGACTTTTCAAAGGCGGTGGTTTAAATGTTCTGTAGCAAGCGACCAAAATTGCAAACCATATTCCCACTAGAAGGGTAATGAGATCCAAAGTTAGGACAATTAGTGAGTAAATTCTGAGCAACATTTCTGGTGGTTTAATTTTTTACAAACTGCCCTGAAAAAGAAATATTTTATTAAAACAAATGAAATTTTCAATAATATACAAATTTTAATTATTATAATTTATTCAATCAAAATATAAAATAAGCTTCTCGTAAAAGATAAATGTCCAAGAAAACCTAGTGGGATAAATTTTTTATTATTTTTCAAATAATAAAAATTAATAACAATTCCAAGGCATTGTTTTAATAGAAAAATATTTTAAATATTATGTGAAAAAACAGTAGTGAATCGCATATCTTTCCAATTATTAGAAACAATGAGATAATAAAACAATATTGATAAGCTTCGCTCTTAATTTTTTTTTGATAAATTATTAAGAACTTACCATTTCAAAAATTAATAAATTATATAGTTAATTAATAAAAAAAATAAACAATCTAAACCACGTGCTTTGAAGAGTCAAATATTTTAATTTTCCTCGGCCTTGGAGAGAAACTTTTAAAAGACAAGTCAGTGTGAAGAGTGATAATAATTAAAAAACATTTCTGAATGCTTTTTTCATTAAAAAGTGTAGTGTGAGATATTGTAAAAATTGAACTGTTTACCTTTTATCTTTTTTATGGCTCATATGTCAAGTTAATATTTTTTTCTCAGCATTAACGTAATCAGAACTGATTATGTATTAATCAAAGTCGACCTCATCACAAAACAGTATTTAAAAAAATTGAAATAAAAATTTAAAAAAAAATAACAACAAACCTCTAAGTAAATTTTCTAATGGAAATGTATCGGCAATTTAGCGGAAGTTTATTTTATAAGACAGAGCCATCTTACGGATAAGTTTTTAATTTTTTTGTTTATTTATGTATTTTTTTAAATTTGCAACAATTGATGTTTATATTTTAACATTTTTTTGTTAAATGAAATAGAAAAGAAAGCATTTGCTTAAAACATAAATAAATATAACCTCCAAGACTCTATAGAATGAATATATTTATAAAAAAAAGTATAATATATAAACAATAAAATAAAAAATGGTAAATAATATTTACAATAAATTAATAGTTGTTTCTAAATTAATTTATATTTTCATGAATAAATCACAAGGGAACATATATTTTTAAAGATTTGATTTAAAAAAGTGTGTGGTGTGAAAATAAAAATTTGAAATTAAAAGGAATTTCTTGCGCTTGCGCAGTATAAAAAACCTATAGTACGCATGAGCATTAATGTACAGTTGACAGTAGCAGACAATCAACGAAAAAGTTATAGTGTTTTTCATTGAATTAATTTTAATATTTTTAACAATCATATTAATTCAAAATGTGGTGGGAAATAATTCCCTCAATGGCTATAATTACTGGGGCTTTAACTCTTGCATATGAAGCTACAAGAGGAATGAATTTATTGATGTTTGGAGTCGTAAGTATATCGTGCTTACATAACCTTTCTGTTTATTATATCTATTGTGTATATTTTTCGTCTGCTATTTATTTTTTCTCAACAAATACTAAATTTTCATGAATTTATTATGCAGAATTAATTATTTTTGTATAATTTGTTATTAATAGCCTTACACGAGGGGTCAAGTTGGAGTTTTCGACCGAAGAATGTTCGTTCGTGATGCACGAGTTAGTGGTTCTCCCTATGTACCTAATGTAAGTTGAATATTTACAATATATTAAAATATTTAAGTAACAAATGCAAGTTTTAGCATTGCTTTAGTAAAAGCATTGTCAATTTGGAAACAAATTATTACAATATAGTAATAACAGACGCTATTATTTTTATATGGGAATGATTTTGGAACATAACATTATTTTGCTGTAATAGCGGACAAAATTAACATTAAAACTAATTTAACTGTATAAATAATAAATAATTCATATTAAATAATAATAATAATTATGAAAAATAATAATAAAAATATTTAAATTACTAATTAAATTTGAAAGTTATGAATGAAAATTCTTTACTTAATTTGTAAATTTATATCAATTCATAAATATAATTTTTTCTTAATTACGTTACAGGGTCTGGACAGTCTTTCGGACCAACCGGAACCAGTTTAAAAATAAAACGTAGAAAACATTCTACTTAGGAAATATAATTAATTACTTTCAAAATGAAAGAATATAAGTTTAAACATTTTCGTCAATAAGTAATGATATTATTAAAAAATAAATAAATACAATTAACTATACTGTTCGAGTATCCTATTCTACCGAATATAATTTTCACTTTTATTATTGTTTCACATTACATAAATATTGATTATTGATATTTGTTCTCCATTATGAAATATTAAATTTTAATTTATAATTACTAAATTTTAAATATTGAATTAATTTTCGTCGAATATTAGAAAAATTTTTAAAGTAATTAATTACGTATTTTTGTCGTAAAATTATAAAAATTATTTTTTCTTAATTCTTACATTTTTGAAGAACTTTGAATTTTTTTTCCATTACATGTAAATAGTAATTTAGTTTTATTATTATTTTTTAATTATTATTATTTATCAATTGAACAAAAGAAAAAAAATATGTACAAAAATGTTACAATTTTAAAAAATATGGGTTAAAGTCTATTGAACTCAATATTATCCATTGGGAATATGGAATATGAAAAATAAAACAATAAATCATTTTTCATTTTCGAAAAGAGCTGAAGGATCCTCTTAACTTATATAATAGAATTTCTTTTCTGAAATGAAATCCTCTTATCTGAAATAAGAATCCTTTTAATTTGTACCGCAGCTGTTTCAAAAAAAGCAAATATCTTATTACTATTTGATAAAGAAATTCGCTCGAATTACATGCATTACGTATTTATATTTATTCAGCTTTTAATCGATATAGTCAAATTAGAAAAAAATATTTCATAGCCATATATACTCGATGTTGAAACGAAAAGGATTTATGTAGTCGTATTGAAAAAAGGATTACGTCTGACGTCTTTCCTGTAATACAATGCCCGTGTTTTTAGATGCTTCCGGTTTTTTCTCTCCCCCAAAGCGAATTTATTTTAATATTTTAAACTAAATTGAATTTCAATTAAAATTGTTTCATTAATTGATGAAATTTATTTTTTATAAAAATTATAATTGTATTGTATATTTATTGTTAATTATTATTAATTTTTCTCAATTATGATAAATGAATAATTATTAATTATAATTACTACAAAGATGGAAAAAAAATTTTTACACTGAAAATATGAATTGAAAGAAGAAAATAAATCGTGATTGAAAGAAAAAGAGGGAAGAAAAGAAAATTATAATAATATCAGAAAATTCAAGGATATTGTGTTTTAAAATGTTTAATTATATAATCGTGTGATTTTATGTCATTAAATCGTTTGCTCGTTTCGAGTAAATTATACAGTACAACTGTATACGTCTCTTAGCAAATTTAGGGCACATAAAGTTCGCAGGTTTCTCTGTCATTTCGTATGCAGCCATACGTTACAAGTTACATCGACGATTACACTACTGGCTAACATGTTCAAATCCACACTCGAAATTCATGCTAATCTTTGATTCAATGACTTTATATTTGAAACATAAATTCCATACTATTTACTCATTTTATCAAAGTTACATTTCTATATAGAACAAAATTTATTCCATCTAAAATTTTTCATTTTCTTTTTTTTTATTTGTTCATATATTATAAAAAGGAATTTTATTTTTTCTTTTATTTATTTATTTTTTTGATATAAAAATAAATAGAATTACTTTATAACGCTAAGCTCATGAGATGAAGTCTTTTATAAATCGTAGATTTATAGAAAAAAAAAAATGTAAGAGAGAAAAAATTGCCAACAAGAATTTTTTTTACTTTGATATATATCTTAATTAATTAACATTTTTTTTTTGCTTTATTGTTATTTCTCTAACAAAGGGAAAATTCTTTTTTATTACGGTTTTTATAAAGCTTTTTATTGTCCCTTTTTATTACTTCATACTATATATATTCTTTACGGGGAAAAAAGTTTTTAAACAAACAAATATATTATTCTTTTTGAGTGGAAAAATTTTAAAACGATTGCAAAATTTACTGACAGAGAGTTTTTAAGTAGAGCAAGCAAAAAAAAAAATATATATACATATATTCAAATTTTTTAATTCTGAATGAATGAATTGTTTTTTTTTCGTTTTGTAAACTTAAATTGGAATCGTTTAGCAATTTTTTGTTTAATACTAATAACAATGAAAAAAATGATCTCACTAATGGAAAAATATTTTCAAGAAAATTTAATTGTTTTTTTTTCTTTACTCTTGACTGTTAAAAACTCAGTCATATGAGTTTTTATGTCTACTCTTCATAATTTCCAGTAATCCCCAGCTGCTACTTTTGCTTGGTAAGCTCTTAAGGGTCAGAATACGACGATAAACTTTTGTTGTACGTAATAAAAAAGTGATGATAATAATAGAACTATCACTAATCGAATGTTGCAGATAAATATTAAATTAATAGCGTCAGCTATGAAAAACAAACAAATAAATTTTGCGATAATGAAAAATTAATTTTTAATAAAATTTAAAATTCATCGAACTCGGAAAAATGTTTTGGAAATAATTTTTAAGAAATTCTTTTGATTAATTGATAAATTAATTAATAATAA
>JUFY01022067.1:2351-15039 GCA_001855655.1 Leptopilina clavipes
GAAATTACAGGAAAAATATAGCGAATCACATTGGAGGTGATGGTCATAGCGTTGTCAAGGAAAAACTATGCTTTTTTGGTATTAGACCGCAAAATTATGTGTCCCCCCTAGCCTCCACATTTTTGGACATAAAAAACTGAAATTTGGTATACATATATATTTTCACGTGAATATTACAGAAAAAATATAGCGAACATGATTTAAATTGATGGTCATAGCGTTGCTAGGGAAAAACTAAAATTTTCAGAAAATAATTTTTTCCTTCTAATTTCTATAATAATCAACCTAAATGATTTAAATTCAGTGCAATAGTGTATTTTTACCTATAATTTACAAAAAAATATACAATATGCCATTGGAATTAATTATTTTAATCTTAACAGGAAAAATTAATAAATCAAAAGTTATGCTGTAGCTGTAGCCCCTATGCTGTAGCTCAATATACAGTCGGGTCGCGACACTGACGAACTTGACAGTGACGAATCCCGCCTTACTGACGAACCGTTTTAGTTCCTAATCCCACCACACTGAAGAAGGCGTCGCACGACATTAGCAATTTGCAGTGCCGTAAAAAATTTTTTATCTAATAATTTTTTTTTATTGTTATAATCTTAATTGGAACACATTGTTTTTTATCATCAAAACTAATTAATTTTTTTCAAATATGTATTCAATAAATTTCAAGTAGATTTTCTATTATATTTGTACGTCTAATTTGTAGTCCCCAAAAAATATGTATGACGACGTCCCTGAAAAATCATTCGTCACTGTGAAGTCAGAAAAAAACGAAAATTTCAGACAATTCGTCAGTGTCGCGACCTGACTGTACAACCATTGTTTATTCATTTCTCACTGTGAAATAGATAAAGGTAAATAAAATTTGAATTTGATTAAGAGCAGTGTCAGTTTTACGCGTCCTAAAAATACACCTGAAGTTGAATAACTTTACGACCCTTTTTTTTCAAAAACTCGCTTCAATATACTAGAGTGTCATATGTAAATGAAGTTTGCACATCAAAGATAAAACATGAACTTGTCCATAAAAGAGTTTCAAGCTAATACATTTTACGGGCATTTTATGACTTGAAATGACTTTTAGAACTTAAAATGTAGTACATGTTGGCTTGGTGCGCTTGATTCAAGTGTAAAGAAGTTTTTTTTATACGTGCATAGAGAGGTGGAAAATGAGCAGCGAAGTGGAAAGTTAAATTATTATAATCATTAAATGGTTCACTAGAAGAGGTGTTAGGAAAAGGGTTAGGTTTGGTGCAATGAGTTTCTAACTATGGAGCAACACCTTGCCTAACAAAATTAACGTAATCCTGATCAGCGCGAAAGGGATTAGCCACACTATCTGGTGATATTCCCTTCTTGATTTCGTCGCTTCTTTGGACCCAGTGGTTCCAGTCTAATTTATTCTAAATCGAGGCACTCGAGTCGAAAATTCAGATCTTATAACCAGAGAGTGATTTTTGAATCGTAGTATATGTGTAGGATTTAACTATTATATGGGGGGAAAATAGGAAGAGTTGTGAAATTAGAGAGAAAGCCATCATTGTTGAAAGACAAAAGCTTCCAGAGCGAAATCATAACTTTCCGGTTGCATAACTTCCCATACTTGAAAATTTCATATTCTATACCAAATATCTCTCTTTTCTAAAAGTGTAATTTGAATTTGAAAAACCTTGTCCTTTTATTTATTTATTTTTTTTTTTTGCAAAAAATGTAAACTTTTTCACGGGGAAATTTTTTTGATAAAAATACCGCAGATCTGTAAGTTCATTCGTTTTTCTAATCAAAATATTTTTACAAGATTTAAATATTATTTGAAAATTATTACTAACTACAAAAGCAAAAACGTAAATGAAAAATTTTTTAACTTTATACCACATATTTTTGATATGTAAAACAATATTATTATTAGCTAATAAAATTTAAATTTTAAGAATAAATAAAAAAAAAATTTCGTTCTAAAATAAAAATACATTGAATTACTAGTGTATGGTTTATTAATTATTTATTGGTCCTGTTAAACTTGCAGGGTCTTAAACCAGATGATAGTGCTTAATTGCGAGAAACTTGGCGAACAAAGTTATCGAGTTGCTGTACTTGCACTTTCTGT
This sequence comes from Leptopilina clavipes, assembly GCA_001855655.1. NCBI lineage: Eukaryota > Metazoa > Arthropoda > Insecta > Hymenoptera > Figitidae > Leptopilina > Leptopilina clavipes. The sequence continues at coordinate 4,474 of JUFY01022067.1, forward strand.
TATCGAAGGTGTCCTCCTTTTTTTTCCCAAAAAAGATCAAAATTAATTAGTATAGTTGGTGAATTTAATTAATAATATTGATTAATGATTTTGAATTGTTTGAAAAAATTTCCAACTTTGAAGTTCACAAAGTTTATATCATCAACAAATTCAAAATAATTAATATTTCTTCAAGCGGAAAATCATAAAATTTTTTGTCTACAAATTTTTATTTCTCAAGTAGTCTGTAAAAAAAATTTCAAAAACTTTTCTGTAGACAAAAATTAAAAACTAATTATAATAGAAGAAATTTTTTTTAAATCGTTGATCATAAACATTGGGGACTTTCAATTCGTAAAGTTAAAAGAAATTTAACATTCAGAAAAAATTGTCTTGAAACAATCAATTTTTTGGTTTAATCATCCAAATAATTAATGCTAGTTAAGTATATAAATATTTGTTTGGTTCCTGAAAAAATTTAACTAACGGCCAAATTCTTTCTTCGATCAAAAAAATTTATTAAACTGATCAAATAAATATTTATTTATAGGTATGTTAAAGAAACTATTGAAAATAACCTAAAAGTTTGTTCCATACAACAAAATATGGAAAATTTGGTTCAAACAATATAATTATTCCCTGAGTGAATATAATAATTTTTGAACTGAAAAATAAAAAGAATTGAATTTTTGAAGAATTCTTTCTTGCAAAGAATCGTTTATTCATCTAGGGTTCTATCATCAATGATGATATTTGGTGCGAATAACCCAGTTTTAAGAAAACTGTATATTCGAGAGAGAGAGAGTTGAGAATGGGGAGAGAAAGAAAAATCCGTTAGAGGCTTCTCCAAATGAATATTAATGCACTTCACCTCAACGGAAAAGCGTCCTTTTCCCTCCCTTTTCAGTATATTATACATAGGGTGATTAAAAAAGAAAAAAAAAGTCAATGCAATGCCCGTGCAATGATTTAGTCGCGAGAGAGAGGCTTTCATCAGGATTTCATATAAAATTGTAAACGCGCCTTTATTTTAATCCCTCCACTACTCGAAAAAATGTTTCCTTTGTATTCTTCAAATAGACGGAATAAATTTCTCCCTAACAAGGGAGTTCGCTTTCAAAAAAAGAAATTATAAATATTTCTTTATAGTCCCCAACTTCATCCAGAATTCGGTCTTTTTTTTATACACTTTCATATATAATATTTATTTTTAATTTCTCAAAAATTTCAATTCTGGACATTAATTACGTTCAAAAGGTTTATTAATAGTCAAGTTGATGATACAGAGAATTGAGATATTTCTCATCTGAGTGGTGTTTGGGAAAGCAAGTTCTTGGATGAAATGGAAGTGCTTTCTACAATATCGCCAATTGTTTGAAAACGGTATATATGTATATTGTATAACTGACGGTATTTACCGTAACAGTTTCAATAATCCAAGGCACTAAACTGACTGAAAGCGACGGACAATTTAGGATTGGTTCACTTGACAGAAACGTTAATCTTCGCCTAGCCAGACTCTGTGTGTGGACTCAAGAGATGTCCTGTGGGAACTTGGTCGATTTTGGTGAGGGTGAGTGGGATATTTCGTACACGTAGTCAATTTAGTTGGGAAGATGGAAGCTCAAGGTGATGGATTTTGAGTTTGGATGAAAGCTGCCTATTCGTTCTGACTCTCTGACACTAAAACAGAATAGTAGGCATGGAACACTCGAATAGATTCGGAGCAAGACCAAAAAGGGGAAGTGAGATAAATCGACCTCTGCCACCTGAAAATTCATATGCGCTTGTCAAAACAAACTATTCAACATTTATAACTATAGCGTCTGGTCATTTATTATTCACTATATGTACCTCATTCCGTATATTTATTTTCCGATTTTAGATTATTTATTTAGGACATATTCTGTTTCAAAACGATCCCCTAACTCATCATTTGAAATTCACAAAATCTCAAAATTAATTTTATTATACGACTTTCTAAAATTACAGAAATGCGGAAATATTTAAAAATGTTTAGATTTTTAAAATAATGATAGTGGAAAAATAATAAAAGAGTAATAAGTACCTATTGATTTTAAAGTGAATTTTATATCAATTTAGATACGGAGACGGAGATTTTTCCGCGAATGAACGATAGTTAAATATTAAAAAGAGAGAAAAATTGAGTAAATTTCTTTTTCAAGAGTAAAAGATTTCTTGATACTTGATACATAATTCCAACTTAATAGATTTTCGAATTTAATTGAATTAATAATTTAACGTTTATTCTCTTGGGCTTCCTGATCCTATTATCTTTAAACGATTGCATAAGAGAAAGATATATATTTTTTTATGCAATTCAAGACATTATTCAAAGCGTATAAAAAATGTCCAATATGCAAACGATGAAATATTGCATTTAAAAATGGGTTATTCGATAATGATGGCAATTTCCCGAATTATCGTTTTACGATTATTTATTATTTATTATTAATTATTTAATTAACTACATTGCTCTCTATCGGCTTTATCGAAATTTTCTATATATTATAAATTTTACTGTTGCCCAGAAAAAGTAATGATTTTTATTTTCTTTCTCTGTTGCAGGTATGTTACACTTCATGTTGTTTAGAACGCACATGTACTTTTCTTACCAAGGTAATTTTATTTATTTTATCGTGAAATATAAAAGGCACAAAAAGCTTTTACTTACGTATATATTTCGCATAAAACTTTCAAGTGTATCGCAATACATGTCAAAATGAAGCATTCGGTTGCATTAGACAAAAAAAAATTGCAAAATTCCTCGAGAAAAATGTTTTTTTACTTATTTTTTTCAATCCCGATCTTTAGATTATTAAATTATTAAATTTTAGATTAAATTCAAATATTGAATCAAATTTGAATTATTAATTTTGGATTATTTAAGAATATTTGCATTACAATATTCAAAAGAAGGGGGGGGGGGGATTATATTTTTTTCTTTGCTCTCACATCTTTTATTTGTTTACAAATTTTCCTTTGTGTAAATTTTTTTTATAATTTGTAACGTAAAGGGTTTTAAATTAATTATTTATTTATAAGAAATATTTATAAGAAATATTTTTCAAAAAAAAAAGATGAAAAAATACAAATGTATGTCATTAGAAACTTGAAAGTTGACTTTTAAATATGTCAAGATGTAGTAAAGTGCTTACTCGGCGCATTTTACTTAGATTTGCTCCCGATCGTGTTACATGGTTTTGATTTAATTAGTGAGAAGTGCTCAAGGCGTAAAATAATCAGAGCTCAAGCCCTCTATATATAGGAAATTTAGTATATTTTTTTACACATCTAAATAAACAAAAACAAAAAAAATATAGTATACATAAAATTATTATTTACGTCGTTCTGAAAAAAAGTAAAATTAATTATTGTAATTTTACTTTCTTTCTCTCTAAATCTGAATTTGTAAATCCATTAATAGTAACAAAATTTCCACTCATTTTCAAATTAAATTAAATTCCAGCAAAACTTTAGTAAAACAAAATTTAAACTACTTAATGAATTACATATAGTAAAATTTTACACTGAAAAAGAAATTTTATTTGATTCAAATAATGAATTACTTGATTATTATCGAATAAATATTTACTAGTGTTAAATAAATTTTAAGTCAACTGAATTTGATTAAATAGATAGAAATTATTATTTCACTGACAACTTATTTGATTAACAAAAAAATTATTTTGTTCAATATTTATTTGATATATTTAAAAATTTTTAAACTTACACAATCAATCGATTATTTGAATCAAAATTTTTTTCAGTGTACCAAAAAAATAAGTGAAAAATACTAATTGAAATAGTAAACCTTCCGCTGATTCAGATTTAGAGAAAAATCTAAATTTTAATTAATCGACAAAAACTGAGAAAGCAAAAAGTCTGATAATCAGTAATTTTTCTTATTGATTCAAATTAAGAATTAGTAATAAAAAAAATAATAAACAACTATTATTAAATAAAAATAGATTAATTGAAGATTTCGCATATAGGAAAATAATATTAGAATTGTAATGTTTTGATGGAATTAGTCAAGTTTGAAAATCAAATGAACATCGATTTGTACGAAAGTGGCGGTCACTAACAAATATAATTTTCATATTCGATTATACATATTGGATTAGTGCGATATATGCGTGCGAGCGCAGCAGGATCTGCATTTCGGTCAAATTGACCGACACGGTAAGGGACGCCTTTCAACTCGATTACCGTCTCGCAATTATCGAAATTAAGCTCTTGAATTAGATGGTTTGCAAACTCTAGGAAATGTATCGTATCGTGACTAGATTTATTTGCCTGTTGCACATTTGCAATCCTTATCTTCCACATTAACATCAAATGATAAAGGGTTTTCACTTGAAAATTTGCTTTCCTTTCAAATTCTACTTTGATCATTTTCTATATAGTGATTTTCCACTTTTTTCTAAAAAGATCGAAAGAAATGATATATATGTATAATAAATAAGAAAATTATATTTTTGCAATGCTCGTTAAATACAGTGAATAAGAAGTTGTTTAAATAAAGAAGATCTTGGTATTAAAATAAATGTAGAAAGATCCTTTATAAATAAATAGAATGATCTCATTATAAAAATAGATTTCGAGAAAGATCCTCATTAATGAGTAAATGGAGATGAGATCTCGTTAAATAAGTAAAGAGGAAAACATAGTTAAATAAATTGAAAGAGACGGTTTTTCAAATAAATAATTGAGAAGAAGTCTTTAAGCAACTGTAAAAGCATTCCTCTTTTAAAAATCAAATTCGCTCAAATAAAACATTTTCAGAACAAACTCGAATTGAAATATTCTATTTTTGTCTCACACTGAATAGCAATATTTTCATGAGTTTTGTTTTTATCGTATTTTTTTCTTAATTTTTTTTTCTGTATAATCAAAAGCAACATAATGAACATGTGTTCTCTCGGACTTGAAATTTGCAAGCTCCGTGGAAATTGAGTTAGCAGTTAACCATATACGCCCAAGCACTATACCTCGTTAGGGGTCGAAGCTTTTACGAAGCGCTGGGAAAATGTCACTGATTAGATATAGTGAGAATATATGGCGCATGAATCATAAAACATGAATAATGACATTATTCAGTTACTGTTAGGTATCCTGACAGGTAGAGGAGACCTGTAATTCTCCATCATTTTAGACACGAATTATTTTCGTGTATATTTAACAAATGAAAATCATTTGTTTGCTTGTCTTCAAATGTCTTTAGATCTTTACTTGATTAGTGGTCCTTTCTTGATGATGAGAAAATTTTACAGATAAATCGTTCATTGGAAAATATTTGTAAGGCGCAGTTTGGAATTTGTGTTGATATTTTCTTTGGAATTTAGTATTTTTTTAAATTGTAAATTTTGAGGTGTAAAAGAGACTTTATAATTAGAGTTTGCACAAGACGAGCGAATATGTTTTCTCTATGATGCATTTCACAAATACACGTAACCATGAAAGGGTTTCTTCTTATTGGATGAAACCCCACAGCTGCGAGTAATGATTAAATCCCTTTAAAGTCCAAACTCCTGGTTTTCACTCTTGGCCAATAATTTGGCCAAATTTGACCAAAGCGTCTTAGTGAATGAGGAAAACAAAAATTCGTTTGGGAGTCATAAACCTTGGTACTTCTAGTATTTTATTAATTTGTAGAAATACGTCAATCATTATCATCACCACTGAAGAAATTCGAATTCAAATTCTTTAAATTAGTTTTAGAAAATTGAATCCATAAGGAAGATTAAATTTCCTGATTTGTTTAATCGGATTCCGTTAGTTCCAACTTCTGAATTCACTTAAAGCTCAACTGACCTCGATTAAATCTTCAATTAATTTTTGTTAAAGAAACTCCTCTTCTTTTATTACAATTCCTACAATCAGATTTCTCAATATATTTCTATTCTCCAATTTGGAACAATATATTCCTGACATACTATCTTTATTTTGAAATAAAAGACATTGTTGAAATATTCTTCCCTGTGTAAAAAAAATGAAATCTTTTTTTTCTTTTGTTACGTATCCCATGGGTTTTTTTTATGGGTTTTTAACAGCACAGTCGTTAAAAATTTAACAACATGGGACAGATTTGTATGAAACCGCACATTGTCAAATAGGTTTAATATGTTGATGGGCAGAAGAATTTGAAAATCAACAGAGACTCGCTCGTGATATAGTAACAATTGTTTTGGTGTTTACACTTGACGTTTTTAGTAAGTAAAATCTCACTTTGCGTCGGGTAGAAATTTTACGATAAGTCGTAAATTGCAAACATTGCGTTGAAGACTTGCCTGAGCAGGGACGCAGGTCAAGCCATTTACTTCTCGTATATTCTCCAACGAATATGCTCGTATTATGACAATAAAGACCAACATGAACACGCAAAATTTTCACGCAGGTGAAATTTTATTGTCATTCGTAAGCGATGAGACCACTATACCTATACTATCTCGGATTAATGCTCTTTCTATGTTGTACGGTTGTAAAGTTTATGTATATTCTGACATATACATAGCCATGAATTCCCTTTTCCCTCTCTATAGATCGATTTTTCTGTAAAATTATTTCCCTCGAGGGTGAAATTGTGCAAAAACGGTTTGTTTTTTTAATAATTATTAACATTGAAGTGAACCATTTTAATAGGGAATGAAAATGTATTTTCATTTGTAAAAATACTTTTTTTTTTGGGTATTATTAGTTTAATGTTGACTGTTTCTTATTTCTTAAATAGTCTGAGTTTATTTGTTACTTTTTAATGACGGTCTCTTTCCCCAAAAAAAGAAAGTTTATCACAGTGATCGATCTTTCTCTTTCCTCGAGTTTCATTTCCCATAGTATTTAACGTCTTCCAAGTTTCAGAAAGAATTTTTCAAGAGCAGATTAATCTTGATCTAGAACTGATGTTCTCACACTCGATAAATTCTAATAAATTTGAAGTCTTCGAGAAAGAATCTTCCATCTTGTAGATAAATTACAACTCTTTAATTAGAAAACTAACAAAGTTAGATATAAATTTGAAAAAGCTCTTTACCGCATAAAAAAATTCTTACCATTTCTTAGAAACTCTTCTTTTTTCGTTCAGGTCTAAATAAATCACTGCGACTGCGTTGGCATGTGAAATTCAACGCTACGGGAAACAATATATTAAAGGATATGTTTCTTTTAAATCAAAAAACTGAGAAATATATTAAAGGATATAAATTACTGTAGAATCAAAAAGTGTGAAATTTTGATTTAAGATTTATTTTCCACTGCGGAGGAATGTGGAAAAAGTGGGAAAAATGGCGAGAGAAATGTATAACGATGTGGTACAAGGTGAAAGGAGAAAAAAAAAGAAACAAGCAGAAGGAACGTTATTCAGCGAGAAATGGAATAACGCGTCTGTTATATTGTGTGCGCTTTGGATGGGAATGCATTAAAAGCTTTCGTGGGTTTGCAATCGCAACATGGTGTGTTGCGACTGTAACATTATTGTGTTTCACGCTAGAAATCTCCAAGTCAAAGACAATCCAGTTTCCATGCTCGTGATTACGGCAATTTTAGAATGATAGTATACACATGAGATTAATGCTTTTCAGTTAGATTGCTGAGTACCGGATATAAATTTTTTAATAATATACATTAATATTAATATCACTGTAAACTTAAAAGTATCAAATCGATACCAAAAATATCAAATTGATCCAAAAATTTGAATCAAAAAATTTACCAAAATTTGTTACCAAAAATATCAAATTGATCTAAAAATTTGAATCAATTTGATACTTTTAGGTTTACAGTGATATCACTATATCATTAATATCGAAACGTTCTTTATTCATTCGAATATTAAAATGATCTCATAGTCATCTTTAATTATTCTGCCTTTATTTCTTAACTTTTGCGAATTGCCTCTAGTTATTCTGGTTCCTAGTTGCTCTCTCAGTCTTATTTCTGCTTTTCTACTTACCAGTTAAGATCATGCACTCAAGTTCCTGAGTATTTTTTTACTACGCATTAATTTTTTTTCTTCTCGAATGGAATTTCTACAGTTCAGGACAAGTGTAAGAGTTTGAGTTTGGCGCAAATATTATAAAAATGCAATGTAATAGATAGGTGGAGAAAAGGAGAGAGATAAAAGCAAGTATTATAAAAATGCAATGTAATAGATAGGTGGAGAAAAGGAGAGAGATAAAAGCAAGGAACAGGAAGACGAATGGATCACTGTATAAACCAAATAAATGGTTATCGAGGATCGAGAGCGAATCGACTGATTCTGGGATTTATGCAGTGGCATTAATATGCGGCGTTGAGAATTTCAATAGAGATTCGCCAGTTCGCATCGTCTGCTAGTTCCGTGAACAAACCGGTGATCAATACTTTTGCCCCCATCTTCTATTTCTCTCTCTCTCTCTCTCTCTCTCTCTCTCTCTCTCTCTCTCTCTCTCTCTCTCTCTCTCTCTCTCTCTCTCTCTCTCTCTTGGCTCCTTCGTTTCTCGCCGGTGACTCCCTTAATAGGATTGCATATATCGGCCAAATAGACTTTGGTGCATAAGTTCACCAACTGCAGTCTCCTCAAGAGTCAAATCAAATTCAACTCTCAGAGAAAATAAATTATAAGCCTTGTTCAGGGAAAGAGAGAGAGAGAGAGAGAGAGTTTGATTTACACAGTGAGGCGTCTAACTAACACACAGGAAACAGTCTGTGGCGCGCGAATAACCCCCCTCCCCCTCCTCTCCCCCCACGCGATTGAAATCTAGACCACGTGCCGTCGAGAAAAAGGAGTCCATGAGACTGAATCCCTCGAAATATCAGATAAAATGGATTTTCGTGATTTCTGTTAGGTACACACGTGTGCGAAGGTTGAAATCAATTTACAGATGAAATACTATTCACACGAATTTAAATTATTGTTTGTCTCCTCAATTTCTCGTCATCTGGGAAAGTGTAAATGGAAAGGAGTAAATTTGATTTCATTCTCAGTATATATAGAACTAGTGTTTAAATTTTGCCAGATTATAATTATCAATATATATACGCGTGTATGTGTTAATGAAATTCTTGCTTGTAATTTATTTTATCAGAAAATTTTGGACCCTGAGGGAAGGTATATTAAAATATACAATTTCCCCTTCCCTCCCACCAAAAAAAAAAATAATAAAAATGCCCGTACAATTAGGAAAAAGTCGTTACAATATATTATGTGAAGTAGAAATTTTTAATCGAAGGGAAAAACGCTAAAATACTTCAATTTAATCGTTTATCGATATTTAAATCGCGGATGTATTTTATAATTGCGACATAAATTGATTGTGAAAAAATTTACCCTTAATAAGAGTGTCGATTATGGTGGCTTGTATCGAACATGACCTTAATTAGCCGCACTGGCTGCTGTAATTAAAACCAAGAAATCGTGAATTTCTTGTCAATTTTTGGTGTTTGTAGGAAACTTTTTATTGTGATAATTTCAATTTATTGGTGTATTAATATATTGATGCACTGAAAGAATTATAAAATAACTTTTACTATTTATAAAGTAAAACCTAAAATGTCTGAAATTTTCGCGCATTTGTGTCAATTTTTATTATATTTCGCAAATAAATTTTACTATTTTCGGAAGTAAATTTGACTAATTTTACTAAAATTGACTTTGGAAATAGTAAAATTTACTTTGGAAATAGTAAAATTGACTTTGGAAATAGTAAAAATTGGTAGAAATGTTCAAAAATTCCAGACAGTTTAGGTTTTAGTTTGTAAGTATCCGGAAGAAAATATAAAGTAACTTTTACTATTTACAAAGTAAAACGTGAACTGTTTGGAATTTCTGTCAAATGTTACAATTACCAGAGTAAATTTTACTGAGAAATTTGAAATTTACTTTGGAAATAGTAAAGTTAACTTGAAAAAAATTTAGTAAAAATTGCCAGAAATGCGCAGAAATTCTATTAGACAGTTTAGATTTTGCACTGTAAAGATAGTAAAAGTTACATTACAATTTTTTCAGTGTGAGAATTTGCATAATTACTATTAATATTGAATATCGTCTGTTAGGAAAATTTATATTATTTGGGCAACATGAACGTGTGTGTTGAAAGAAGAAATTTTTCAATTCTTAACTATAAATCCAATTATCTGAATTTATACGCGAACAGATTTTATTATAGCAAATACCTACATATCCTCATGTGACATGATATGTCAGATCCACACACTCGGTGCGGTGCTGATGGTATATTGATTCTTTTTCATTCTTAATTAACATTCAACTAAAGAATATTTGCAATGTTTAAAATGAAAATCCAATTTCAAAATTAATTTTTAAAATATTAAAATTTAATACCATTATTAGTGAAATTGTATATTATATTTCATAATTTATTTATAATATTTTATATTCTCTAAATCTGAATTAGTTAAAAATAACTAATTGTTACTAAACTATTGGCTGACTTTTTGTTTTAGCAATTAGTAAAAAAAAGCTAATTTTTAGTAGAAAAATACTCTCTAAATGTGAATTAGTAAGAATTTTAACTAATTTGAATTAGTGACTCACTTTTTGCTTTTGAATTAGTTAAAATTTACTAA
>JUFY01022071.1:0-19102 GCA_001855655.1 Leptopilina clavipes
AATATTGAATTCTTTCAAGTGGTACCAACATATAATGCTATTAATTAAAACAATTGTGATGGTACCAATAATAATAGCACTAATTGGCACCATTATTAAGTTTCCTTGCGTATTGAATTGATCTCGGGACAAAGTAACAATTTATGGGATTGAACATATATACCGGAAGTATATATGTTGAATTGGGTCTAAAGAGTGGATCCAAGTTACGGGTTCTTAGACGGGGCAGATGATGACGATTCAAGGCCGATCGGTGACGGCCACGAGTTGAATGACTCAGGGCGTCGACCGGAGCATAGACCCAGAAGCAGAAAACCCACCTGTAACGACCAAACAACTACGACTAGGAGGTAGCAAGAATGCACATGAATTCCCATGAATTCCCTTCCTTTGCTATTTTCTTTTTTTTTTAATTTTTTTTTTATATCCGCGTATACCTTCCCTTCTCGTCGCTTTTTACTCAGACGACACGGGAAACCTCTTGTTTCCTGCTGCGGTGGATATATATTCCTTATCCCCCAGTTCATATATATACATATATATATATATATATATTCACTGCCCACCATATGCATACCTAGCCTATCTTACTTCATTCCCCTTCAGCACTTTAGTCGCTTCTATACTTGACCAGAAACTTGAGAACAAGAACCCCATAAACTTGAGGATATTTGTTTTAGATTTTAAACTTAGATTCGAATTTTCTTATTCTCTTCTCTTTCCATGTAAAATGAAATTCCCTGTGGAATTCCAGCAGGAATAATTCCAGTTTAGATAAATCAGTTTTCATTTCAAAGAATCGAGGAAAGCTTTTAGTGTGCGAATTTTCAAAGTTTGGAAATGAAAAAATATTTGAAAGAGTTTTATTGTCAACTCGTTTTCATAAAATGATTTCCGTTTTGACTTATCAAATACTGATAAAAATCTCTATTTGAAACTATAACGATACACTTATGGTGTTAAGAATTTTCTCTGTGAAACTCGTTTTCAAGTTATTTTATTCTTTCAATTACTTTCTTCAGTAGCTATTGTCTACTTTCCCTAAAAGATTAATTTATTTAATCTTCATAACATTTTTTTTGGGGGGGGGGGGTATTTTTAATTAAAAATACTATGAATTGAAAATATTTTAAATTAAAATCACTATTAATTGACGATATTTTTAATTAAAAATATATTTAATTAAAAGTATTCTTAGTATTTTCAATTGAAAATATATTTAATTAAAAGTATTTTTAGTATTTTCAATTGAAAATATATTTAATTAAAAGTATTTTTAGTATTTTCAATTGAAAATACTAAAAATTAAAAGTATTTTTAATTGAGAGTATTTTTAATTGAAAATACTATGAATTGAAAATATTTTTAATTGAAAGTATTTTTAATTGACAGTATTTTTAATTACATATGCTATAAATTGAAAATATTTTTAATTAAGAGTATTTTTCGTTGAAAGTATTTTTAATTAAAGGCAATTTTAATTAAAAATACTATTAATTAAAAGTATTTTTAATTGAAAATACTATGAATTGAAAATATTTTTAAATGAAAGTATTTTTAATTGACAGTATTTTTAATTGCATATGCTATGAATTGAAAATATTTTTAACTAAGAGTATTTTTCGTTAAAAGTATTTTTAATTAAAGGCAATTTTAATTAAAAATACTATTAATTAAAAGTATTTTTAATTGAAAATACTATGAATTGAAAATATTTTTAAATGAAAGTATTTTTAAATGAAAGTATTTTTAATTGACAGTATTTTTAATTGTAAATGCTATGAATTGAAAATATTTTTAACGAAGAGTATTTTTCATTGAAATTACTGTTAATTGAAGGTATTTTTAATTGAAAGTATTTTTAATTGATAGTATTTTGAAGTAATATCACATTTAATTGTAGGCCTCGTTTTAGGCAATATTAATTAAAAATACTATCAATCGAAAAAACTAATAATTGAAGGTATTTTTAATTAATGCTACTATTTTTTGAAAATACTATTTTAACTGAAAATACTAATAATTGAAAATAATTTTCTCTTGGCAAATACTTTTCTCCTTGTTGTTATTAACTCAGTTATTAATTATAAAGTTTTTTCGTTATTTTTTTTTTTATTAATGATTCATTATTTAAAAAATAAATTAAATTTCATTTCCGCATTTTCCAATGGAAATTGATTTTTCCAAACAATATAAGTTGACAAGATTGAATGGAATCGAGAATGTAAACAAGACGTCAATATTGTCTATAGCATAATTCGAGTGTTTAATATTCTCTCTTGGCAATAATAATTTCAATCTAAAGACGCGCTCCTGTCTCTCCTGAGGTCACTATCCCTACCCTCTCTTGGCAATATTTTCGTCATTAATTATTCCCAACAATAATCGATTTGCGTGTTCCCCCTTTTATATAAGTCTCCCTGAATATTAAGTGCAGAAGTATCGATATTTGCGTTCACGCTAATTGTAATCATTCATCTTACTGGAGAAAATTATTCTCTAGGAAAGAAATACATATATGTTTATACATATTTATATTATATATATGTATATATGTCTGTGTAGTTGCGTTTGATTATACGTTTACAGCAGTACATTGAACTCCTCGTGTTACAAAGTTTACCTGGCCTGTTGTCACCATGCGATTGTTGACCTTTAAGTTTTATTCACGGCTATGGTTTCAATTTAAAAGTGATTTCATCAATTCTGACAAAATATTCTAAAGGAAGGTCTAGGTATATCCTTATACATAGACAATAAAATGACTCGAGGCAGTGCCAATGACTTGAATTTCACTCATTTTACGGTGAGAATTAATAATGACAAGTACATTTTTTTTTAATTTTTGCAATTTTCGACAATAGTCGCACAGTGGGAATTATTTTATATCCATTTATTAATTAAAAATATTTTTTTTGAATCAAACAAAAATTAAAATATTCATTTTTATTAAATTACTAAAATGTTCTCAAAAATTGTATACCTGTACTAATTTTTTTTTTTTGTTGTTTTTTAAATAAGGGGAAATATTTTGCGAATTGTTTTTTTCAGTTCGACAAGTTTTAAATCTGAATAATTTTTTGGGTAATTAGTTTTTAATAATAAAAATTCTAGAGTGGAATATTCAGCTCTTTTTCCGCATTGGTGAATTCAATTGTAACAAAATAAATGTGTGGACTTGTTATGCATTGAAATTCCAGACAAGCGTGACTGATCGTAAAATCATCCGGTAGTTACAAAGCGGGATGCTTGGTAATTGTATTGCGGATATGTAGGCTTTTACAAATGAGGGATGAGAGATAGAGAGAGAGAGAGACTTTCATTTTTGCCGAGGGCGTCACTCCAATTTTTTCCACTTTGATTTATTACCAATTTTTCGAGATTCTCTACATTCAAAAATAATTCACTCACGCAGATATATATAATAAAGTCATTATTTCCAATTAATCTCAAAAATGATACTTGAATTTGTTTTTCAATCTTTTTTCCTTTTTTTCAATTAGTTTGTTGATTAACGAGAATATTTTTTAGTTATTAATTTCACATTATTTTTATTTCACTTGAACAAACAATTTTTCCCCCTATTAAATAATAATGGCAAAAATCTTTTTTAATGTACCTTAAAAAATTATTGGTTCATTGCAATTTATTTTCACATTTCCGAAACAAATTTTAATTGAACCAGTATATTATTTAAGAAAGAAAAAAAGAACGCTACCTGCAGAAACACGAAAGCGGAACTAAATTAAACCGGAACCGAACTTGGCCTCCAAAGGATTGAGTTCACGAGTAAAATATCACTTACAAAGTCGTAAATTAAACTTGACATGTTAATTACAAGTTCGATGGATGGGAAATATGTGTAAGAATTTTGCGCATTATTTGCGATAATCGATTTTGAAATTTGGAGGTAAAAAAAAATTTGTCTAGGAACATATCAAGGACAGGTAGATTTTTGCGATTGGCTTTTGCTCATTCGTTCACCAAGGTCGGACAACGCGTGACGTCAGAGTGCGTTGACTTCTGAAGGTTTGACCTCGTCTTCCTCTTCTTCTTCTCCTTCACCTTCCTCCTTTGCACCACCTCCCTTCTGACTCTTTTTTTTTTCTTTCTTTTTTTCACATTTTAACTTCTCGTTCGTCCATCTCCTTTATATGTCCACCTGATGTGGTCCTTCAAAAATCTCTCCTTCTCTTTTTTTTCCATTCAATCCACTCAAAGTTGTACTGGATACCATATAGATGTGGGCTCAACCAAACGGTATTTAAAATCAGCGAACCTATACTCCGTTTGGTGTGTTTCAAGCACACGAGACGATCAAATCGCTTGGAAAAAAAAGAGAACAAAAAAATAAATGGCAGTCAGGTTGAACGTTGGAGAGACAGTTTTATGGCAAAGAAAACAGAACAAAAACTTCCTTTTTCTTTGAGAGAGAGAGAGAGGACAAAAAAAATACGACGCTTTTGTCTGAGTTTTGCTTTTGAGGCGAGCTAAATTTTTGCGGTTAAAATATTCCTCGTCTGGGAAAAGAAAAATTACACTGAAAACAATATATTGTTGATTGTTGGGGTGAAAAAAAATATTTATTATTTGGACGAGTTTGTGTGGGACTATGGAAAAGATGTTTAGTCGAAATTTTATTTTTTAAAAATACTTTCCTGATTTCATCAATCAGGAATGTGTGATTGAAATTTACTCCGAAGGGCAAACAGAGGGAATTTACGGTAGAGAACATTTTTAGCTAGGAGAATTTTTATTTTGGCAAATTTGTAATTAATCGGTTTTTTTTATTTAAGAGAAGAATCTCTATTAAACGAAATTTTTATCACCAATTTTCCTTCAATACCTATAGAAATTTTGTTTTCATTTAATTGAATTCCTGATTAATTTTTTTTCATTCTCATTTAATTTATACTTAAATTACTAACTTTTCATTTGGAAAAATTGCTGAATTTGCAAATAATCATAAAAATACAAATTTTTTTAAAGAAATATTCAGTTAGTAAAAATTCTGTTATTAAATAATTAATTAAATTATTTAACGAAAAATACTGACAGAATAAAAATTCGGTTAATATTCAATTTAATTAAAATTCAAAAAACTAGTCATTTAAAAAATTAGTTAAATAAAAATCCCTTCCTTGATATAAAAATTCGATTGATGAATATGAATTTCCCCTTGAAAAATTTGACCAAAAGGGAAATTGGAATAATAAAAAATATTTTTCTGTTCATTTTTTTTTTTAGTAGGAAATTTTTAATTTCTATACACCATTAATATATGAACAGATTGGATTTTCCAACCTTTTTTTGTTTTACATTATTTGCGTGGAAAGAAAATAATTGAATCAAGACGAGAAAATGTTGAAATTAAATAATTTTTTAAAATAAATCAAAAATTAAACGAAAAAGAAAATTTTTTCCAGGCATAGACATGCGGTAGTTATACCTGAATTCCGTAGATTACCTTTTAATTAGGATAAGCTCGTTCTTGGGAGATATATTCTGACGTGATGTTTGATTTGAAGGTCTTGTATGCACAGGTAAAGGTGGTTAAGTTCAGCTACATGTGGACGATAAACAACTTCAGCTTTTGTCGGGAAGAGATGGGAGAGGTCCTCAAGTCATCCACGTTCTCAGCTGGAGCCAATGATAAACTGAAATGGTAAGATTTACCCTTTGTTTTTAATATATAATAATTAAAATTATTATTATTATTATTTCGAAAAAAATAAATATTAATTTTTGTTATCAGTTTTATTCAATTAAAATCATGTCATTCGTAAAATTTGCAATTTGCAACATGTGAAAGTTTATGTAATTTTGAAATTAACTTTTTAATTAATCAATTTACGTAACTGAATTTTTTTTTTTTGACTGACAGTTATTGAAATTATTTTAATTTTGAGCAGTGAATTATTTTAACTAAATAAGTAGAAATAATTATTTAAAAAAAATTGAAAGTAATAATTTTAAATTCAATTTACAATTATTTTAAATAACAAACAATATGGAAAATAAAACAAATTGACATTTATAAATTTTTAAAGTATAGAAAGGAAAAAATTTTTTCACGTCATTTAATTGGCAACAGGTTGATAAAGAAACTCAATTATTTCACTTTCCTGATGACTATTTTCTTTGCTTTTAAACTAGTAATTGATAATTCAAGAGAGAATAATTGGTTTCTATCAACTGGAAAGTGAAATCGTCATGTTTCTTGAATGTGACTCAGTTAAAATTTTTTTTTAAAAACAATTTTTTTAATTGAAGCGTAAAATAGATTAAAAGTATTTAATTTTTTTTATGTTCAACTATATTAATTGCTCAATTTCTATTATTTGGGTTTAATAAATTTTTTTCACAAAACAATGTATCGAAGAAACAATTTTAAAAAATAAAATTCATTAGAAAATTTAAATAATACCTATATTTAAAGGAATACCGTTTTTAAATAAATTGTATGTCGTCAAATGCATTTTATTTGTTTAAGTGAATTGTATTTTGTTTGTTGTTTAAAAATGTTTGATCACGTAATTTGTTTTTCTGAATATGAATACAGTGGAGTAGAGGAAATATTTTTTATTTAAAAGTACATAAAATTAAAATTCAAGAAAAACTTTATTTTTCTATTTTTTTTTTTCTTTCTTTTTATTTAAATTCAATGAAATGTTGATGGTAATCCGAACTCTGTATTGTGATATGTAATATCGATTTGTGGAAGCACGTGGCAAGGTCATTTTCATTGAAGTAAATTCATATATTTTTAGATTTTGTGCTTTCGACAAAATATTTCTTAACAAAATAATTTATTAAAAATTTCATATATTTTAACATTTTTTTATTTACTTTAAATAGTTTTATTATAAAAAAAATGATCTATTCAAACAGTAAATATTATTTTTGCAACAAGTAATTAATAATTAAATCCAGAATAATTAAATGCATCAGTGATGTAATAAAATTGAACATTGAATATCCAATGAAGAAGGATTACGTTTCTACTAATAGTTCGAATTGAATGTTATTAATTAATTTCATTTAACCTTCAGTCTTCATTAAATAAAAGTATATCTTGCTTTGAATTATTTTTGAAATTTTAAAATAAAGTAAAAAAAAATTCCTATTAAAATGTATTTTTTATTGGGAAAATAATCGAAAGAGATTTAATTTAATTGGTGGAAATAATTTTAAAAATACAGTATATTAATTTTAGAGAGACAGAAAGAGAGTGGTCAACTTTTACTCCACTTTCTTCTATTTTAACTTTTACTTAACTACTTTTCTAAAGTGCTATACAATAAAATTTGTGAAAACGTTTAACTTTTTTTTTGCTTTCAATTTATTTCTTCAATTTATCGATGATTAATTTTATAATTGGATTCGTAAAGGAGTTTATAAAAAACAAATTCTTTTTTTTAGGTGCCTACGAGTAAATCCTAAAGGCCTGGATGAGGAAAGTAAAGACTACTTATCCCTGTATCTCCTTCTCGTTTCTTGCAACAAGTCTGAAGTTAGAGCAAAGTTCAAATTTTCTATTCTTAATGCCAAAAGAGAAGAGACCAAAGCCATGGGTAAGTTTTCTCTTTTGTAATTTTTAAATCATAAAAAGGAAATTTTCATTTTCCTGATTAATTTTTACATTTATTGATTATTAAGAAAAAAAGGTTCAAATTGTTTACAGAAAGAAAAAAATTTTCGTTAGTTAATAAATTAATATTTTTTTCATTATTTTAGAAAGCCAACGAGCGTACAGGTTCGTGCAAGGGAAGGATTGGGGTTTCAAGAAATTCATCAGAAGAGACTTCCTGTTAGACGAAGCTAATGGTCTTTTACCGGACGATAAACTCACGATATTTTGTGAGGTATTAATCACCTAGTTATTATTTAATATTTAAACAATCAAAATTAACACACAAAAAATATTTGTTAGAAATTTATTTTACAATTTCATTTTTTCCATGAAGAACATTTGAAAAGTTCTATTTTTTTTTGTTCGTTATAAAATTCAAAAGAAAGGAAAACATTGTGACAAAATGTAAAGAAATAATTTTTTTTTTTTTGAGGAAAGGAAAGTAATGGATTTCTTTTGTTAACAGGTCAGCGTGGTGGCGGATAGTGTCAACATCTCGGGACAAAGTAACACGATACAATTTAAAGTACCTGAGTGTCGACTACCCGATGATCTTGGATCACTTTTCGAAAACCAAAAATTTAGCGACGTCACGCTTACCGTTTGTGGGAGAGAGTTTCAAGCACACAAAGCTATTCTCGCCGGTAACGAGAAAATATTATTTAATATTAAAATTTTTTATTTATGACTATAATTTTGATAATTTATAATAATTGAAATGATTTATTTTTGATTGAAGAATTTTTTGAATTCATTTTGGAAATCAAATTATTTTAGCACGAAGTCCTGTGTTCTCGGCGATGTTTGAACACGAGATGGAGGAGAGAAAGCAAAATCGAGTCGACATTACGGACGTGGATCACGAGGTGTTAAGGGAAATGTTGCGATTTATTTACACTGGAAAAGCAACAAATTTAGAGAAAATGGCGGATGATTTATTAGCAGCCGCGGATAAATATGCGCTAGAGAGGTTGAAAGTAATGTGCGAGGAGGCTCTCTGCACAAGCTTAGCCATCGAGAATGCGGCAGACATTCTTATTCTAGCTGATCTTCATAGTGCCGATCAATTAAAAGCGCAAGCCATAGACTTTATTAACACGTTAGTAATTTCTTTTTATTCGAATTATATTCAAGTTGATGAAGAAATGTTTTATTTATTATCATTACTGATTTTTTTTTTAATAACTTTTCAAATAACTGAAATTTTTCTGAGAATTGAAAATCTTATTACAAACGTTTCTCATTATTTTCAGGCATGCAACGGATGTGATGGAAACAGCGGGGTTTAAGTCAATGATAAGTTCTCATCCGCATCTGATAGCGGAGGCATTTCGTGCACTTGCCACCCAACAAATACCACCAATTGGCCCGCCGCGAAAACGAGTTAAACAAAGCTGAAAGCAGTCACCTCTGACTCCGGGTACGACTACCACATCACCCCCTCCCCTCTTACATCCTTGACTTTTTATGTACAGTGATATTTCGTAGTGCTAAATAAATGTTTCCTAGTGCGCCGCTCTTTGGTCCACTTAAAACGAAAAAAAAAATGCAAAAAAGTAAAAAAGGAAAAAAAAAGAAGAGAAACAATAAAGAAGAAATGAAACTGACGCGCCCCTAAAAAGGAAGGTCCAATCGCCCAGGGAACGTCGAAAAAGTTGTCAAAAAACAAAAAAAACAGGCACTCACGCAGGACTTATGTGTGTGTGTGTATTTTTTTTTCTTCTTGTGAGTGTTGTTAGTGGCGGATTAATGAACAGTTTCAAAGAAAAAAAAAATTATGAAGAAAACCTTTCTTCTTCATATTGGCGTGTGATCAAATCCTCGTTAAGGACAACGTCGACGTTTCTGAATCGATGTCCAAGACTCGAAATGGACCCTCAAAATTATTGCTCTTTAACTCTCGTAGGCGTTGAATTGCGAATGGACCAATAACCACCAGAGGACCAAGACGATCAAAAAAAGCTCGCTAAATTAAATTGCCACGAGACGACACACAAAATAATTTAAAAAAAAAAGAAAAAAAAAGTTGTGATAGGCGTCGGCCAGACGAATTGTAACCATTTTGTTCCTTTTTCAAACGGATCAAAAACCAACTCCCATCTCGTCAATGATGTGAGGGGAGACCTAGATACTTTGTTTATTATACCGATAGTGATTTTTAATTGTAAATCATACAACTCTTCCAACATGGAAAAATGATTCTAGTTAGCGTTTTTTATGATCTCTTTTTCTCTCGATATGTATGATGGTTACTGCGGTTATGACTCTCAAAGCTGCGCGACATGTGGCCCCCCTTCTACCCCCCCATACGCCCCAAACCCCCCTGTATTTTTGTATATTTTTGACCTGCAGACATCCCCGATATTCCTCTCAAAATATCTCTAGGCAAATTCTTTATTTCTTTCGACTTTATAGAATTTTACCTAAGCGGCTGGTTCGATTTATTTTACCACTGTACAATATAATATTATCCTCGGGATTGCTTTTTTTTTACTAATTTATACATCCATTGACTAGCGTGATTTTTGAAGAAAAATAAATAGGATAATTATATAAATATTTATTTAGGAGACTATTAGAGTTAATATTGTTTAATTGCTTTTCTTGAATTAATTTTTCAAGTTTTTAGATACAAATTTTGATTTTAAAGATGAAGATCAGTAGATTAAAAATGTTAGCGAACTGTTTATAATTAAATGAAAAGTATATTTTTCCTATGAATTAAATAAAATATACTAATTTGATTTTTTTTATTGGTGTCTCCTAAGAAAATTAAATTTATTTCATTTACCAAATTTTCTCAATCGTTAGTTTTAGACTTGTGTCAATGGATCGAACTGTCTTTGCTGGCAAAATATTGTCTCTCTGTGTATAAAAAAAACAATTGTGAATTTAAAGATTAATGTCATTTGAATGTAACAACTTTTATTTACGTAGATTTTGAGACATGAAAGTTTTTCATTTGATAAAACAATGTGTCTCATTATTCATTGAGAAAATAAAAACTTGTCACTCGTTAATAAACGTTTTATCAAACGTAAAAGTTTCAAATAAAACAAAAAATTTAACTGAAACAAAAAATGTACAACACAGAATATCTAACTTTTTTTTTAATTATCCGATATATTCAAATCAGATAAGAAAGTCAATGAATTTTGCTAAATTAATTTCTACTTTTTTTATCAAATTAATTAACAATAATCATTAATCGTAAAAAAGAAATTTAAACATACTTTTTTTCTAACCCGAGGACAAAGTTTGAATTTTCTAAGTACAGTGTTCTTTAAATTAAATTAAGGGTTGTCCATAATTTTGTTAGGTGTTTCTTTTTTATTCTGTGTTTTTTTTTTATTTAAAACAAGATAAAAATATTTCAAAAAAAAAAAAAGAAAGAAATTGCTTCAATTTAAATAAAGTCGATAATTTGTTCTAACTGATGTAAACGTGAAAAAAAATCGTTAGTAATTGAGAGGTGATTTAAAATAAAATACATAAAGCAGTACGCAAGTCGTAAACGTTAGTCAATTACGATTAAGAATATAAATAAAAAAGAAAATATATATATAAATGTTTTTCTGTAATTAACTGTTTAAATCGGAAAATTGCGTATTTAAAAATACACTGAATTATGGGCAACCGGAGACAACGATAAAATCATCGTTTTAGTACTAAACTGGCTTCCCGATTCCCCGTCTTAGTTTTATCGAATATCGAATACTTACCATTATGTTAACGATGAATATTAATGCCATACGTGTTCTGTGATAAGTCCATTTATTGTAGTTGCAACTGCGTCTCTGCTCCTGTTCTCGATCCTTTATTACCGCGTCCTTAAACAATTCTGGCAGCCAGTGAAGTTATCTATAAACATGCAACTATTTGCCGAACAGTCCCAAAGTTACGTTTTCTATTATTATTATTAATTTTTTTAACATTTTCACCAGATTGTAATTAATATACATATCTGACAAATTTTTTATTAAGTGTAACTAATCGATTACAGGAGTAAAACTTTTTTTTCTCCAAATTGCGAAATTTCAAAACAAAAATTTATCATTTTGTTCATAACATTCGCTGTTAAAATTTATTTTTCTTACAAAAAACATTAAGACTTAAATAAAAAACAG
Source organism: Leptopilina clavipes (assembly GCA_001855655.1). NCBI lineage: Eukaryota > Metazoa > Arthropoda > Insecta > Hymenoptera > Figitidae > Leptopilina > Leptopilina clavipes. Next base: position 11,761 of record JUFY01022071.1, read on the forward strand.
ATTTTTCAATTTAAAAAAATATTTATAGATCAAATTAAGGGAAAATTTGTATATTAAATTAAAAGAAAGGTTTATAAATAAATACATTTTTTTTATAAATAATTTTCCCTGGATTAATTAGTCTTTGTTGAAAAGTTGATTTTTTCCGATTCGAGATATTTTTTTATGATAAAACTATAGAAGGAGAAGAATATTAAGATCGAATTGAAGAAAAATAGAATTTAACAGTACTTTGAAAAATTCGTTTCTTTTGAATTATTAATTTTTACGAAAATTTGATTTCAATGTTTTCTCTGTTTATTAACACTTTGGGACTGCGACATAATTTCTTAGAAACTCTTGATAATGTTCAATGTTTCAAATGAACCGCCGATGTTAGACGAATGACAATTTGAGAATAAAAAAAAAATTTTATCGTCGATAGCGATCTGCAGCAAGAATATATGAGTGTATGACTGGATAATTTGATAAACTAAGTACAATTAAGACAAGCGTTACCTCATCATTGAAAACAGTTACGGGTGATTCATGGACTACCACTGGAACATTGTTTATTGTTTTTTTTTTTTTTTTTTTTTTTTTTGTACACTTCCCAATGTACGATGCATTTAAATTGAAAAAGCTTTTTTTGTATAACAAACAATCTCACAGTGGTCTTTCATGGTTCATAGTAACTGTTCATCGACACCAGCTCATACAAACGTTCATTTTTCCATTTATTTTAAGTCAATGCACCGCATCGAATAAATTACATTTTCATTATAAAAAAAAAATTTGGAGATCCATTATTGCAACCTTTCCCTGATTTCATTACATACTTGAATCCTCAAATTAGAAAAATTGTGCTTATAGAAAACGATGGCACTTGATATTTCAACTTATTAATTTTGATTAATTATAGTCAGTGTTTATTAATTAAAATTTTAATTATTTTTATGAAAAAAGCAGATCTATTTTAAGAAAAATTTAATTAATAGAGAAATAAAAAATATATAATTGAGTTACTGTAAAAACTGGTTTGCTATTTCATTAAATATTTTTTAATAATAATTGTAATTGTACAAGTAAACATAAATTAACTTATGTAACGGGTAACCTGAATCCTCAACGAGAATTCCTCATATGAATATTGCGATCAATTTGTTAAAGTCACAAGTGCCTCCACAACATCGCCTCTGTGTTCCCTAAGAGTTTGTTCTGCTATATTTCGATTAATTTCCATTTCCTTCATCTGAAAATTAATTTTACTTTTAGAAAAAATTTAATGAATTTTCAATAATTTCTAATTTTAATAATTGCCTTTTGATATTGATTATTAATTAAAATTGATAAGTTTTTAATTCAATTTAACTTAAATTTATAATGAAATAGTTAGAATAAAACAATTGTTTCTTACAATTAGATCAACATCTTCTTTCTTTATAGAAATTTTTAAAAGTTCCTTTTCCTTCGCTTTTTTCTCAGCTACTTCCTTGTTTCGACGATCTCCAATTATGCTTAACGCCTAAAAGCAATACGGTTCATTGATTACAATAAAATTAAAGAATTGTTTTCGACAACTATTTTTGCAAATAAATTTTACTTACGAATTTAAAAAATAAAGAATATGCAATAAATAAAAAATTAAAAAATGATCGAGAATATAAAATTTGCTCCAGAAATTCAGAAAATTAAATTCGAATGGTAATGTTTAATTGTAATAAATAAATTCTTCTTTCGTAATGATAAATTAACTAATCAAGCAAAATTATTTATAAAAAACAATCAAAAATCTTTAAAAATTTAATAAAGGAAAATATTTTGAGGTTATGTTTTCGATTGTAAAACATTCCCCTCACTAGTAAATTAAATTTTTTATTATAATTTTGTTTTCAATAGCAAGAAAAATGATAAAAGAATATTTTTAACAATAAAATATTAAACTTACACATGAAAAATCTTCAGCAGATGAAATTTCTTTTTCCTCTGCATAATCTGTTACTCTTTCCAAATCAGCAGCTCCACTATCATATTTCGCGGTTCTCTTTTGTGATTTTTCTTGCTGAACTTCGTCCGAATCACCATTAACGTCTTCATCGGCCATTTTATTAATTTATAAATATATTAATTAATTAATTAAGGTTAAATATCGTCAAACTGCATAATATTGTACCATGTGTATATATAACTATGTATATTATATCACGTATATAAACGCACACATAAACATTTTTTATGCGCATGCGGATTAGTTTACTTCCTGTCTGGAAATATCGAATTATATCGAATTCAAACGTTGATTCCGAGAAAATACGGTTGGAGTTGCGCATGCTTCAATTAAACGTTACCTATTGGTCTCTCTTCAAACCGCTAAAAATTGGCAGATTTAAATTTATTCACATTTACATCTTTAATAATTTAGTAAAACTTTATATTTTGCATAAAATATTACATATAATTAACATTTTATTCCATTACTATAAAAAAAAAAATTTTTGTTAATTGATAATATTTTTCTATTTATTTTAATTTACCAATTAATGTAATGTTTATTTATTTATTGCAAAGAAAAGTATTATTTAATTATATAATTATTTATTATCAATGCAAAAATGTTGCAATTTCAATAAAATATTTAAATTATAATTTCTAGTGTTTTCAAATTGTGGCGCGAAGTTCGACCAATAGCGTTACTTCACTTCGCATCACCGCAGTGACGATCCGCCATATTGAAAATCAGCAGGCAGTATATCGATGGCTTCGATAGAGGAAAGAGCCGCCGTGGCGCGTGAAATAGAACAATAATCGTCGTGGAGTTCTAGAGTTTTTGAAAAAATTCGCATTTTCTAACTCGTATTCGCGTGCATGATGTTCAGAAAAATGACGAGCTGTGTTTATCTGAATTCGATGAATTGAACAGACGCGGATTAATGTCGATTAAAATTTTCCGTTCCGGCTTCATTGTTGTAAACTCAGCAACAATGCCTCTCAATTTTTCCGAAATACGCGATTTTCAAACAGTTTCTCGTGAATAATTATGCAAAAAGTAACGAATTGTCGTTAAATGTAATCGGGAAAATAAAATAATGCGGATTTAATTCATCAAAGTGTGTTTGGCGTGAAAATTTTTGCGCCATAAAAGCATCCGCCATTTTTGTTATAGATAACTTTTCGTCCTTTTGCACAGTTCTCATTCTAACGGTTTTTTTTTGTTCGTTTTTTCGGTATTTTTCATTGTTTCGATTGTTTTTAAAAAAGTGAATCGGCTTAATTAGATTTGTGAAAGTGTATTAGTATACGAGTGCTTATAATTTAGAATGAGAATTTCGGTTTTATTTCTGATATCAGTTTCTTGGAATTATATCAAAGTGGGGATTTCTGAGAATTTTTCCTAACGGCCGATTTCTAATGCGATTCCCCCTCCACTGCCTCCTGAGAAAATTAAGGTATTTTTCCTTCATTGTACATTTTTCTTTATCTTTTATTCAATTTGATTATATGTAAATTGTTAAATATTATAATATTGATATGTGATGCACCTCCAGAAATGTGAGTACGATTTTTTCTTTTATTCGTAACAGTATCCGGACATTCGGATGCAGGTTACAATTTTAGAAATGCGGAAATAATATGTACTTTTAATAGATTAATATTTTTTCTCACAAATTACAATAGAATTATAATTTTATTTTGTATTTACAATGGATTATTTGTCAAGGTCTATATTTACTTATCCTATTTGAATATTCAAACCTATAAATTATCTAAATGGTCAAATTAATAATTAATTGGCTCTTTATCGATATTATCTTTTTCATGATTTTATTGAAGTATAAACAATAGTAGAAAAATAAAATTTTTACAACATTTTGAATAAATTAAGTATCTTTTCGTAAAAATGTTTCATGAATGGTTTTGTGAATACGTTTCGCTTTTTGTGGTCCAATTCCAGGGCAAAGTCCCAAAGCTTTTTCAGATGTTTTAACTATTTCAGATATTGATCCAAAATTCGTTAAAAGAGTCATGGCATCTGTTTTGTTTACAGATCGTATTGTGGTCAGGGAATTTATTAACTGTAAATTAAAAATAAGAAAATCAATTACACCTTTTTTTTTACTCTATTATTTCAATTTTAAATTTAAATTAAAAATAAGAAAATCAATTACACCTTTTTTTTTACTCTATTATTTCAATTTTAAATTTGAGTTAAAATTTCTCAATCTTTTTCACTTACTCTTTGCTGGACACCTGTTTCATTCTTTTCCATAATCATATCCGGAGGTTTTTTCTCATAAATTTTGTATGTTTCAATGATTCTTCCAGCATCTTCCGCATTCCAAGCTAGCATTAAAGTTAAATCAGCTAGAATGCAAATTCTCGTCAAGTGTTTTAGGGAATAATGAGGTTCTGCAACATCCACCTGTTGTTTATATTTGGTACAAATAATTTGTTAAAAATTATTCTTGAAATTGAATTAAAAGAACAGAAAATAATAAGCAGAATCGAAAAAATATTTGTTACCTGAACTAAAAGAACTCTCAAATTATAGGCTTTTCCTAATTGTTTAAGACGATCATGAATGTAATCAGGATTTAATTGATGATATCTTATCGATAGAAACAATATACAAGTGGATCGTCCAATTGCATAATCTGGAACAATTTCTGAATATTCCCATGGAGTGTTAGTTATAAATTTCATTAATGGATTTCCTCTCTGAAATAAAAAATATTTTTTCCTCTTGTTACTTATTTTTATTTATTATTTTTATTAATTACCTGCTTTGGGTTGATGAGTAGATTATCGAAGTTAGTAGAAACTTTATTCTTTGAAACTCCGGTTGTTATTTCATTTTGTGAAAGTTGTGAACTTTGTGGTAGTTCATTGCTAAAAAATTCTGATTCCTTTAATTTGCTAAAAGCAGCTAAAAACAATAAAAAAGAAATATTTTCTTTTTATATTCAGAAGTAATTTTTAAATTAATGATGAAAACTTACATTTGAAAGAACAAGTAAATTCGGATTTCTCGCCCAAAATTTCTTCAGCTATATCGTTTTTTGGAATTTTAGGTTCTTTAATATCTGATGGAACATTATCAGAAGTTAAGTCCACTTTAGGAATCTCAGATGTTTTGTTATTTTCAACAGAATTTCTTTTGAGTATTTTAGAAGATGTACTTTCTACGAAATCTGTTAGATCAATTTCTATATTGTCTTCCATTTTTTCTAATTATTTTAAAAATTAATTTATAAATATTTCCAGAACATTTGTTATTAAAAGATTATTTTCTTTACAATCTTTGTACTTTTTGTGTTAAACATAACCTATAATCTTGTTTATATTTTGGCTTCGCACATTCGCCACCAGAGGTGACGAGTAATAAAAATTTTTATTCTAATTTATTTCTTCAATGACAATGATTTATTTATACATATTGATTTTTAAAATTTAGAAAGAAAAAATCAAAGTTATAATTATTATTATATTAATATTTAGTTGAAAGACATCAAAATGAAAGGAATTATCGATTAAAAACAATTGTCTTTGTAACAAAAATACGTATATTTTGTTCGAATGATAATTACAATAGATTCTTTTAATTAATATAATTTCGGTAATTCAGTTTACAATATTCTTATGAAACCAGCGTCAGTTTCAGTTGAATCTAAAATTATTGATTTAATTTACAATCCTAAATAGTTTGCTTACAGAAAATAGTTTGGAAGTCGTTTCTTACTTGAAAAATTTTCACTCCCATAATATAATTATCATTAACATGAGTACAGATACTTTTGGAAAAATATATTTTACAAAATTTTTTTAATTTACTAACTCAACACTTCCCAGCAGAAATTTATAACTTATGTATGTAACAATTGTTGAGTCAAACATAACATTATGCAAAGCATAACAGTTACATAACTCTCAATAAAATTAAAAACTAGAAATCTCGTTTAATTTACAAATTACAATTATTCAATAATTAATTATTTAAATCTTTAAACATTCTGCTTTACTGGGAATGTTTGGAAGTAATTGATAATTTTCTAACTAAGCTTTTAATTATGACTTCAATTTATCAATGTTTGATGTAGAATGGTTCAGCATTTCGTTGAGAAGAAGTTTTTCTGGTAACGAGAGTAACCAAAACACAAACTTTTCTCATAATTGTTTCTTCTAAAATTGAATTAATTGGTTCCTAATGATTTGAGTTTTAATTTAATCATTTAAAAACTCATTGTCATTTCTCATTCGTTGCTGATGCTAATAACGCATCTTGTTCTCTTTGATATCTGAAAAAAAAATTTATAATTATTAATTATATGATTAATTAATTAATAATGTTAGGAAAAATTTTATTTAAGAAAAAAAATAAAGTATTTTTTTTTCTTTTAGAAAAATATATACAATTTAGAATGCGAATTTACTTACTTTACTGCTCTAAATACTTGATATAGTGCAGTGCACGCGACGAAAAAGTTAACACTACATAAACTATAATTTTTTGGAGTAATTGCTAAGGAGTATCGTGTCCAAATTATTCCTGTTGCACATAATGCCCCTGTTTGACCTAGAGATATTTGACTCGCTGGTCTATTTAGATCTCCTAGACCAGCTATTACAAGTCCCTGAAAATAAAAATTAATTTAGTATATAGTATTTAGTATATAAGAATATATTATATTATTTATATTATAAATTTTCTTTGTATTTTTTTTATTTTTTATTTTTAAGGAAACTTTGAATTTTAATTCATCTTTAAACAGAACTCATGATTTTTATTGATCTTTAAGTTCTGACATTTACGTCTTGCGATTACTTTGTTTATGAAATATTTGCTTTCTTTTTTTAACCCATTGATCTAGAAACCATCTCTAACTATGCAATGTTTTTCAGTTCAATTTAAATCAATATGGAATATATAAGGTGATCATTATTTTCTGGACCACTCTAAAAAATTCAATATTTTTTTTTCATTTTCTTGAATAATAAAACAATAATAAAAAAAATTTTTAACGGTTCAGAAGCAGATGATCACCTAGTATATCTTTTTTTTATTGCATGATGCTAATAAAAGAATGTTATTTTAACCCGGCGAGCGTAAGGTTAAATTTTGTAACATCGAGCGTAAGGTAGGGTAATTTTTACCCTACAATGATTTTCTATTTCCATATTAAAAAAAAGCTTAAAATCATAGAAATTTTTTACCATATTTGTTTTATATTATCTACTAATTTAATTTCTTAATGTTACAATAAAATTTGCATTTGTTTAAACAATTTATTATTGATTATTTATAGCATTTTCAAAATAAAACTAGATATCAGCATATTTCTATAAAAAAACTTTTTTTTAGTACTAC
>JUFY01022073.1:3085-19011 GCA_001855655.1 Leptopilina clavipes
AAAGCAAAAATTGAGTCACTAATTCAAATTAGTTAAAATTTCTACTAATTCAGATTTAGAGAGTAATATAAAAATTGAGCCGCAAATAAATATGTGAATATTATATAGAAATTTGCGATAATTTATAGAATATTGTATGGAATACATTAATATGCTGAATCGAAAGTAATCGCGCATATGTATGCAATTTTCTCACTCAAGTCTCGATATGGTGGGGGAAGCATGTTGCTCGTGTGTTAAGAGTTGATTGTAGGCATGTAAACCATTGAATTTCCAACAAAGCGCGCACACGCAATCTACTATATATACACGAAAACCTTTTTACAATTTGCATACGCACTCATTATAAACAAAGAAAAAACTATTTTACACGAGAAAAAAAACCGAATTACGCACAACTATATAGACTATATATTTTATATAACTATATAGTTATATAAAAAGAATATATTTTAACAGACAAAAAAAATTTATACGTAAAACTCTGATTCTGTCCCAAAATATGGTGAAAAATCCTAATAGGGACCTGGCATAATCGCGGGATAAAATAGGGCCTTGTGGGGTCTTATCGGGTTTCTCATGCGCCAAAATCTGCGACTCCGAGATCAGGGCCCGGATGATTTTTTTATTTTCCATCACAATTCAATTTTAATAAGGGTATAAAAATTGCCATTAAAAATATTGCAAATTTCATATTTTCATTTATTAACAACCGATTTTTTTTTTACAAGTATTATGTAAATAAAAGTTAAAAATATATGTGCAAGCACGCGATATCATAAAATAAAGTTAACATGACACACAATGAACTTTGAATCAATCAAGTTTACGACTTTCGCTCTCTTACGAAATAAGATCATTTTAATAATTTGTATATAATGCACAAAAGTGTATACTGCACATACATTTTCCACTGAATTTTGAAAAAGAAATAATTATTAATGATACTACTTTATTATCATTGTTATTATTATTACACTGAAAAAAAAATTTATTTGATTCAAATAATCGATTACTTGTCTATTGTCAAATAAATATTTAATTGTATTAAATAAATTTTATTTGAGTCAATTAAATTGTATTTGATTTAAATAGAGAAATTATTGATTCAATTACAGTTTATTTGATTTAAATAAAAATTATTTGATTCAAGTAAATATTTATTTGATAATAGAGAAGTAATCGGTTATTTGAATTAAATAAATTTTTTTATCAGTGTAATTGTATTTGATTCAAATACAGAAATTATTGATTCAATTACAGTTTATTTGATTTAAATAAAAATTATTTGGGTTCAAGTAAATATTTATTTGATAATAGACAAGTTATCGGTTATTTGAATCAAATAAATTTTTTTTCACTGTAAGAATATAAAAAAGAAATCATATTTTTAGTTGTGAAACAAATTTGAGTTATTGATTTTTCGATTAATTTTTGTTTTACATACTTTTGATTTAAAGTGAGACGTGAAAAAAAATTATCTGCAATTCCCTAACATTTGTTCTCGAGTATGAAAATAATGAAAAAAAAAAAGAAAAATTCTCCGTGTTGTTGTGTGCTACACATATACGTTGATGCCTGATTTATTTATTCTTTTTGTGCATGTATAATTTTTGCCAACAGTAAAAATGGCGAAAAGGTGTGCTTGACGCTCGTTAGCAAGATGTTTGTGTTATAGTCCACCTAGCTTTTTATACTCTTTTTCGTATCTCGAAGCGCTTAAGGCTATAATATAGTATGGAGTTTTGAGATAAATATTTTCCCAAGCAAGGAATACAATGTTGAATATGAATATCATTTAAAAATAATTAAATCTCATTGTCCTCTACCGAATTTGTGATGCTGCTTATTTTATTTTCTATTTTTCTTGAACCATTTCCAGGTATAACATTGTTTTGGAGAAAAAAATTTCAATGCATTTTTGAAATTTATGAAAGCATCTGGCCTCACTCTCACTCTTTCTCTCTCTCTCTATGTATATTTACTCAGATATATACGAACAATGTGTGATAAAATATTTGCATACTTTATAAAGCATTTTTCATTTAATAATACCGCTATTTTCGTAATCTGTTTGGTAAATGCGTAAAAGAACTTTTGCGAGAATATTCTTTGACAAAATATTAGGAAAGTAATGTGTAGGTTAAAAAAAATTAAGTCTATGGGTGAAATATATTGCGGTATCTGAAAGTACTTTGAAATCAAGTTTTTGATTTTAAATAGACATTTTTTTTTAGCATATGATAATTATTTCGTCTTTTTGAAAAATTTTCAAAATTCGAGGAAAGCGTTTCGGTATTTTTTTTTTTGCAAATTATATTTTCTCTTCCTTCAACTCGGTGTTTTATTTTTATTTTTTTTGTTTTTTATTTACTCATATGACTCAGCGCATGAATATTGCAAGCTCATATACTCTGTTTTTTTTAGTTTTAATTGTGAAAAATTATGCGTTCATATTCGTTTTCATTCGCACAGGAAATAAAGCAAATGTTTCTAAAAATTTTTTTCTTGAAAAAAAAATTTGGTAATTTGTAATTCTTTTTTGTCGTTTGCAATTTTGGTGAGAGAATCTTAAGTCGAATGAATGTTTCTATCATTCAAGGCATTTATTTTCTTGACTTATAAACTTTATCACAATTTTGGCTTGTGAAGAGTAGCGCGTGAATGTGTTTTCTGAGCGTATGTCCTTTTCATATATATATATATATATATATTTTTTTTTTGTTGTGTGTGAAAAGAACGCATTTCCTCTTGCGGGATTAACTTCCGCGTCTGGAGAAAGAGGATATATAAGTGACAAGGACTGAAAGCTTTTTGTCGTTTTAGAGGTAATAATTTGATTGACGTTCTCTTTGGCGCCATATTTGTCCACATATATATATGTGTACATAACATGAGTTACACTTTTGCCGAGCTATTTCCTTTTCTTTCACTGCCAAAATTGCTTGGCCTCATTCATGAATAGCGATGCCGGATTTTGCAATATATAGATATATATATAGTCCCGAGACAGAATGACAGATGCGACTTTACTATCAGCCGCGAAAGAGGATATTCGTTGAATTGAAAAATGGTGTAAGAATGCTTTCACCGTACATTCATATATACTTGAAATTAATCAATCTTATTCTTATTCATCTAAAAACAGAGAGAGAGAGAGAGAGGGATTTTCAAGGCTTTGGCGAAAAAAAGAGGGAAAAGAAAAAAAATGATCCACTTGATCTTTATTCTCTTATTTCTTCATTTAGTGAAAAAATTTTACATTTTTCAATTTGGAAGTATTTTAAAAAAAATTATTTTCTGTGCGGAAATTTTTTTTTAAGAAATTTTGTTTATAAAAAAACGTCTTTAATTAATTTTTAAGTATAATTAATTTGATTTTTCTAAAAGTATTTTCTTGAAGAATTATTATTCCTTAATAATATATTTTCTTGAAGAATTCTTAAAAGTATTTTTCAAATTTTCTCAATTTAATATTTACCTTTTTCTGCAAAGTGGCGAAAAACGTTATTATTATTCGTTATTATTATTTTATTATTAAAGAATATTTTTAGAATATTTTTCTGCAAAGTGGCGAAAAACGTTATTATTATTTTATTATTAAAGAATATTTTTTCTAAATTATTTTCTTGAAGAATTCTTGAAAATATTTTACAAAATTTGTCAATTTAAAAATTATGTCTTTTTCTGTAAAACACTGATTGGCAATTAAAAATGTGTGATTCTAAATGTGAGGGGAAAATTTAAATATTAAATTGCGCACATGAGCTGAAAAATAGGGACAAAAAAAAAAGATTCGTTAGAATTTTTTTGTACTATTTTTTTTTATCGAGAATTTTTCATGAAACTAGAAGATATGTTAGCCTTTGGCTTCGAAGGTTTTGAAATAACTTGAGAGAAATTGTTTGAAAGTTTTGCAATTGTTTTATAAAGGTTTAATATACTTTTTTTCATGAACAAAAAAATTACCATATCGTTGAATCATATAAGGACTTTTTTCTACTTTTTTCCGTTTATGATTTTTTTTAATTAGTATTTCGAATTATTTTTTCAGTTAATAAAATAATTGATATAGAAAATTAATTTAGTTCATTTATATATAGTTACACTTCTAGAGAGGTAAATTTTTAATTTTGACAAAAATGGAACGAAAAATTATTCTTTATATATTTGCGATTTAATTGTTTTGAATAGTTAACAAAACATTTGAATAAATTTATAATTGCATACCAAATAATCTCGGGGGATTTTCTTCTCATTAAAATTCATCAAGCTTTTGTTGCGTTGAGTTAAAAAAATATGTTTTCAAATTTATTGTTCGAAATAAAAATGCATTTTCAAGAGATCTCTATGTAAATGAAAAGGAGAATTTGTCGGATTAAAATTATATGAAAAAAAATTGTTTTACATGTTGGTAATTAGTCTCTTTTATATATTTAATAATTTTTCGACATATTTTTTCTTTTTATCAATTTTTTTTATAAAGGAAGAATTAATTATCATTAAAAGTTTATCACTAGGGTTTTAAATTAGTTACGTAATTTTTAAAAATGTTTTGCTTGTTGAAACATTTGTGAATTTTGAACGATTTTGATTATAAAAAGTTTCATTTAATTTTTATCTTTTTAATCTAACATGGCATAAATTAGTTACTAATTTAAAAAAACCAATTTTCTTCTAATCTTCATTCTCGCGGGGTTTCTCTCTCCGACTAAATTTTACATAAATTATGAGAGAGAAAGATATAATCTCTACCCTCTTTCATTCGCTCTCGCTCTCTCTCGCTCTTCTCGATAATCTCTGCTAATTCGTTGTCAACGGAATTTTCCTTTTTTTTCAATCTTCTTTCGAAAAGTTTATCCGCTTATAGTCAGGCCTTCTATCGTTTTGCTCTTATTGTAGGGACAACTTTAGTTTGAAAGCTAGAGAGAAGCTTGTTCCGCTTAATTAGGAGAGAAAAGTTTCGCTAGGCCAGCAGCTGGTCTCAAAGGGTTACATCCTATCCAAGAATACGTGTCTCGAACGCTATGGAAAACTAATTGTTTAATTACCAGATTGTTAGCATGGTCAAGATTTAATTTTGATACAATTATAAATAACTAAAATTATCTAAACAAATTTTTTTTATCACTTGTATTCAATCAACGAAAGATGCGATTTTTTTTCTTGAATTGAAAAATCAATTTGTTGTCGAGAGAAAATTGAATTAATTTTTTTTTTTTGTAGAATAATAATTTACAAACGTAATTTTTCAATAGGTGATGAATAAATTATTATTTGCAGAGCAAAGGTAAAAAGGGAATTTGTAATTTCACAATAAATGTATTAAAGAAATAATTTATGATTATAAATTGAATGTAATAAGTTTGACAGAAGCGAGTATCTGGGTGAAATTTTAATTTAACACTACTAGAGGAAATGTATTATGTATTATGAAAAATAATTTCTAAAGAAAAATTTCTCGCTTTACTTTTATGTAAAAAAATATTCCTCTGAAAAGCTTAATTCTCGCGAAAATAAACCATTTAAATATTTCCCTGAATCATAATATAGGCGCAAACGAACATCAAAGTGCATAGAGTTAAGAATTTCTTTACTAAATATTGTTATCTACATTTTTCATACAAGATCAAAATGTTGCACTTTAAAACCATTTACATTAATAACGCAAACATTTTCTTTAATCTTTCAAATCTGAAAAATTCACAGTGTCGTTTTATCATTTTTACATTTATAATTGTTACTATTTTTTTATTTTAGAATTATCATAATTTTTTGTATTATTATTTTTAGCATTTTATTGTTATTATTTTTCTTTTTTTTTACACTGGAAAAAAATTTATTTGAGTCAAATAATGGATAATTATTTTATCAAATAAATATTTATTTTATCCAATAAATATTTATTTGCGTCCAAAAAATTTTGGACTCGATTTTATTTGAGTCAGTACAATTTGATTCAAATATAGAAATTATTATTTAACTTAGAGTTTGTTTTAAATTTGATTGTTTGATTTAATAAAAATTTTTTGCTTCAAGTAAATATTTATTATGTTGCAAGTAATCGATTTTATTTGAATCAAATAAATGTTTTTCTCAGTGTACTAAGTGTTTTGGTTAAAAAAAACTGATAGAATAAATTTTTTTTATTAATTTCCCTTGAAAAAAAGAAATATTTAATTAAAAATACGTATATTTCCGACATGAAACTAAATTGTCTGAGTGAATAATTCACCTTGCTGGCCATAAAGAAAACTATGCTTTGTCTGAAAAGTTAATTAACCAACGGCTAAGAGTTGAATCCTGAAATTAATTTGCTTATAAAGGATCGCATCTGGTCATAGTATTCCACTGTCCAGTAAATTCATTGCTCTTCTCACCTCTCTAGAAATAATTTACCACTATGAGAAACACAGTAAGCAACAAATTGTTCTCCTAGAGTGGCGATTAACATGAAACTATATCCGCTTTACTTCAGTACCAATGCAACCAGCAGAGAATATTATTAAAACTTTGTTATATAAGCGAGCGAGTTGCAGTTTATACGAAAGTCTTGATATTTGAATTTCATTCAGTTTTGATGAAAAAAAAAATTTAATAACGTTAGATGGAAATTTTTAAGCATATTGTCGAAATTTTAAATGTCAAATTGAAAATAAACATTTTGATTTTATTTTTTTAATAATCAGAAAGAATTGAAACAATTTTTAGCAGAGGGTTATACGAAATTATTGATTAGAAATTTGCTCGTAAGTATTTTATGAGTACTTAAAAATATACCGAGTGCGCTGTGGATTATAGGAACGATTAGCAATATTCCTTAACCATTACGAGCAATGAAAAATATATCGAAAATATTAACTTATTAAAAAAGAAATTGATGGTAGCTCATAATAAATATCAATTTCCAAATAGCAAACTTATGGTCTTAATGTTGAGGGAATATTGTTGCAATATTGATTATGTTAGTCTTGAGGCAAAATTGCCTGAAAGTATCGAGGCAATATTCCTTGATGAACTTTTGGCAATGTTTGGCAGAATTGAGGCAATTTTACTTGGTAATATTGAGACAATATTGCCTGAAAGTATCGAGGTAATATTACTTGGTGAACTTTTGCCAATGTTTGGAAAACTTGAGGCAATGTTACTCGGTAATATTGAGGCAATATTGCCTGAAAGTATCGAGGCAATATTCCTTTGATGAACTTTCGGCAATGTTTGGCAAACTTGAGGCAATGTTACTCGGTAAGATTGAGGCAATGTTACTCGGTAATATTGAGGCAATATTGCCTGAAAGTATCGAGGTAATATTACTTGGTGAAATTTTGGAAATGTTTGGCAAACTTGAGGCAATGTTACTCGGTAATATTGAGGCAATATTGCCTAAAAGTATCGAGGCAATATTCCTTGATGAACTTTCGGCAATGTTTGGCAAACTTGAGGCAATATGAGCAATAAGTAATATTGCTGCAATATAGTGTTGATATTGCGAATGTTTTTCTGCAACATTGAGGCAATATTGCGAAGTGAAGCATTAGGGAATGTTGGCCCGTAATATTTACACAATACTGAAGACATATTGCTGCTGGTTTTAATATTACCAGGCAATATTGTTTATATTATGCTGTAAATATTGCTGCAACATTGCTCAAGTTAGACTCTTTTTTTTCAAATAAACAAAAGATTGAAAGAAAACTTATAAATATTGCAGCAACATTGATTATGTTCACCTTGTAAATACCGTCTTGAGCTTGAAAAAATGATAAAGCAGAAAGAAAAGAGAAATTCTTGTATAAATTAAATTTCTGAAATGGAAAGAAGAACGCTTTTCTTATCTTCTTATGTACATGAAGAAAGAAAAGTTTTTTTCTTTTTCTTTTAAAGACAAGAAATTGAATCAACTTAATATTCTGTATAGCTAATCCATTATTCTGTGTCATTGACTTTAATGTATGATGTGAAAATACTAAAGGAGAAAATTCAATAGATTTTTAAATTAATTTACTTTTATTACATTTACTACATCATTTTTTCTAGACTTTTTAATAATTCATAAAAGGTATTATTTTATTAAAAATTTGAGTGATAAGACTATGTATTTGTGTAATATAGAAAATGGAAAATTACTCAATTTTTTTTCTAGTTAAATTATGAATGAAAAAATGTATTAATAATGTAATATAAGTAAATTTTAAATAAAATGTATTTAATTCCTTTTTTCGAATAACGGAATAATTAAACCTTTCATTTGATTTTGAAATGTAGAGAATCATTTGAAATTTGCTCTTGTAAAATCAAATTGTTTCGTGTTTCAAATGTTTCAGGCAATTGAAAATTTTATTTTATTTTATTTTATTTTGTGTGATCAATTGACATTTTACCATCACTGGAGTTACATGTTTTACAAATAGAAATACACTCGTAGGCAATCAATCTAAAAAAAAAAACACGGAATAGGTATTTTGACTCAATTTCGAAATTTGTATTTATTTATTTTTTGCTTTATCACATTTGCTTGAAAATAATAAACAAATATATATCTTGCTATGAAAATAAATCTTTTTTGAGAAACGATGTTTTTCGTTTAAAAATGCATCAGTTTGCGTTTCCGGGACTGATTATATCTAAAGGTAATTTCCTTGTGTTGGAGGCATTTTGTTTGTACTGAAAATAAAATTTCTGTTGTTCTATTGTTTTTCCTTTTTTATTTTTATTTTAACAAAGTTTAAGTCCATTTTATTACATGTGTCTGAAAAGTTTTCAACTTCGCGTGATTGAAATTTTCCAATTATTTCTCGTCATAAAATAGAAAAATCACATCAAATCGTGATGTATGTTTATACTTCACATTATTTTACGTTTTCTTTGTTTCTCTTATTCTTTTGCGTTTGTGCAATAATTCCTGTAGGCGATGAAAATTATTTTCGAAAGATGTTTCCCTTGTTGATAAAATGTTAATTGAATATTAATATTTTTCTTTTTGAAAATTAATTGAAGATAATAAATTTTTGATAATAAATTATCGGCTTTTGTTCTATAATTGAATGATAGATTTGCGAAAAATGGGGATAGATTTGCAAAAACAATAAGAATTGGTGGAAAAAAGTCTCAGGTAGCGTTTAATTTATCGTCAGTGTTTGTCACAATTTTTTTCTTCGTGAAGCACACACCTGGTTTCCTAATTTACTTTAGATTTGTTGGTTCGATGCGTTCTTTGGTTTTCTTTTTTATTATTTATTTTTGCTCTGAACTTAAACGGGTTTTGCACTCTTTGCGATTGGATGCCACAGACGTAATTGTTCTTTCCTATCACGTACAGATTGAAATCAAATTCTCAACCAAACACTCTTAACTTATTTTGCACCAATTGTTTAAATTCTTTATACACTCTCTTTCTTTGATGAAATAATAATTAACATAAGATGTTAAATAAAAATAATGCCTGGATTTTTTTTTCTTGAGGTATTTTTTTTCCCTAATACATTTTTTCTCTTGATAATAAATTCTATAAAGTCTTAAGGTTTTTATGTATTATTTTTCTTTTACTTTTATAGAGAAGGCATCATAAAATTTTTTATCGAGAAAATAAATTATTATTTGGAAATTGTGTTTGACACTTTAATTAATGAAATATAAAATATAGCTAATAATTGAATAGCAGGTTAAAAAATTATCGGTCGGATAGTTTGTTAAAGAAACATTTCTTTTCGGCCCGTTTCGTCATATTGTTTGATACAAAACATTCTGTTTAGGACTTTACGAAGAATAACAGTTATTTATTTTCTGCGATTTCTTGTGTCATATCCGAACCAAGTTTTTATTTACTGTACCGGATATTTACCCATTTATTTAATATTTCAAAAGAAAATAAATTTTTCTATCAAATATTTATTAAATATAGGTTTGGGAAATGGCAAAAACATTTGCTAAATAATAACGGGGAATTATTTTGTCCCTGGGAAAAACTAAAAACAAATATTTAATTAAATATTATGGATGTCTGGATTATTACAATATTTAATTAAACGACAAATATTTTATGTGTTGAAGTCAGTTAAATATTCGTTTTTAAGGGGAATTTTGATTTTTGATTTTAGAGAAAAGTCTAATTGAAAGAAATTATTTAGAGATTGTTTTTTTTTTTGAGGAAAATTATCCAATTTACAATGAAAGAATTCATAGATTTTTATTAAATTGAAAATAAATTTAAACTTGAATAATTGGTAGTAATTATTATTATTTTCTTTCTGTATATAGTAAAATTTAAAAGTTGAGAATGAAGTTAATTTTTCTTGGGAAAGAAAAGCAGTTTTCCATAAGCTTTTCTGTAAAAGAGAATTTTTTGAGAGAATGTTTTTCTTGCGACTCTCTTTGTCTTGACACAATTGCGTTAGTTATGTAAGGCATGATAAATGAAATGTTAACTCACCTTTCCAAAATTGGAAAGACCACCGGTGTGAGGCACTTGACCTGGTTCATCCGCCGTGCTGCAGTCTGCCCTACCGAACCAACAGGTCAGTAAGGCATTTTTCAAATTTCATTTTATTTCTTAAATATAAATGTTATTTGAAACATGAAATCATTCAGAGAACAGTTTTTTATAACTGGGAAATTTTTTTTCAAACATTGAATTAATTAATTTTCTTTGTTTTTTTTTCACGATATTGTTCGATAAATATTTTAAAAACATGAAATTATTCAGAGAACAATTTTTTATAACTAGGAAATATTTTTTCAAACATTGAATTAATTCATTTTCTTTGTTTTTTCACGATACTGTTCGATAAATATTTTGAAAACATGAAATTATTCAGAGAACAGTTTTTTATAACTAGGAAATTTTTTTTCAAACATTGAATTAATTCATTTTCTTTGTTTTTTCACGTTACTGTTCGATAAACATTTTGAAAAATTAAAAGTTAAACATTTTTTTATGATGAATATTTATCGTAGTTTAAGTAATTTTTAGGTAATCGATTAGGTGCAATAAAAAAGAAAAATCATCCCTTTATACTGTAATACAATTTTGAAAAAAAGATTTACTCTCTAAATTTGAATTAGTGGAAAATAATTATTAACGTAAAAGCGACTAATTCAGTAAAAAAAAAAGAAATAAATGGAAAATAATTGATTAATTTGACTTTTGAGAAATTTTGGTTATTTTGAACTAATTTAGATTTAGAAAGTAGTTTTTTTTTTGCGAAGTTTAATTAATTAAAGTGTACTGACAATATTTCTGTGAGGAACAATTTAGAGTGGCAAGTTGAATGATATTTACAGTAAGGACAATTATTTGTAAGTTGAAAATTTCATTCTCGCGCATTGAAAGTTTTGAAGACATTGAAATTTCAAAAGCGCGTGAAACTAAAACATTGACATACACTATATATACAAATTGCACAGTTAAGAATCAAACTAATGCTTTTCCCAT
This sequence comes from Leptopilina clavipes, assembly GCA_001855655.1. Taxonomy (NCBI): domain Eukaryota; kingdom Metazoa; phylum Arthropoda; class Insecta; order Hymenoptera; family Figitidae; genus Leptopilina; species Leptopilina clavipes. The sequence continues at coordinate 14,517 of JUFY01022073.1, forward strand.
TTCGCGAAATTAAACAATAGAAAATGGAAGCTATTCTATAAATTGCTCTCGCACATTTTCAAATAGCTTTTAGAAAATTACTTCTTGTAAAATTAAACAGTAATTGATGTTCATTTTCATTTTGTCTTGTAAATTTTTCCTTACCAATTTCTATTTTTGGAAAATTCTGCAATGAAAGCACGAGTTCTCAACAACTATATTGTTGAATCGTTGAAATTTTTATTGCGAAACATTGATTTACAAGTTAGAATGACTAGTACAAAAGCGGAATATTTATTTTATTTATAAATATAGAAGAAAGTTTTTTTGTTAATTTATATTTAATTTATTGTGTTTTTTTTAGTGGAAAAATGGTTAATTGCAGTAATTTTGAAAACAATTGATATGAATTAAATTTCATGCGAGAGTGGATGTAAATTTGTTTTTATTTGTTGAACATTCAGGCAGACAGGGAGAAAGAGACGATTATGGAATTAAAAAGATTTTGAATTATTTTTATCCTATTTGCACTTTCTCGTTGATTGTTTTTGCCAGTTGAGCCATAAATAATTGATATATACTTTTTGATTTTGATTCTACATACAGTGTATCGAAAAATACGGTTGAAACTATTCGAGAAAAGAAAATCGGATAACTACCGATTGCTATTTGTATGTACGAAAAAAAATGGTAACAAAAGCAACATGCTATCAGAGTATTTATATAGATATATCTAGATACATTCTATACGTGAAACTTGTTTGCAATTATTGTAAAACGTGAAATCGTTTTTAAATACAATCACTGATTTCACTGCTTTTATGAATATTCACCAATTATGCAAATATTTTACACATAGATACACATCCGGAGTGTTGTTTTCGATTCAAAAGTTTAGTTTTATTTTACATTTTTTGGTATTAAAGTAATAGAAGATGATTTTTCGATAAATTATTCTCAATTTTTTTTGCACCTTGTTTTTTTTTCTTTCTTTCATTATTTGCAAATTGCAATGATAAATTTTTTTTCCATTAAGATAAGTTTTCTTATTGTAATTTCATTACAGAGTGAAAAATTTTTTCTCATCTTAGTAACAAAATAATTTAATGGAAATGTAATTTTCCTTTTATATTGATTAATTTTTCCTTCCTGCTTTTTTTTTTTGCAAATTTAATACAAGTTGTTGAATCAGGATACAAGAGAGTTGAAAAGAAAGTCATTAAAATAAAGATTGAAATAAGACTAGACTTTTTTTTTGAAAAGTCGATTAAACTGGAAGAAACTACATTTACTGTATTTTCAAGAAGTAGTTTTTAATTTCTTCTTTAAAGAAAAGAAAAACTTTTCAAACTTTTCGTACCCGATACTCACCAAGGTGTATTACATGTATGAGTGAGAGTGAGATATCGTGCTCCTAACTCGTACAGCATCCGCAGCACCGCGAGACTCGCTCCAACTGCATGACCCCCTTCTACCCCTATGAGACTTGCTAATCTACCATCTTTGTGAGCTTCTTCTATTCCTGCAATTTTCAATTAAAATTTGTTTTATTAAAATACAATCCACGAATTGGAGAAATTTTATCGCGTCTTTACATTCTTATCACATGAGAGAGTATTATTTTTTATTATTCTATGTCTTATTATTAATATTTTGTGTTATATGTGATTCACTTTTGTTTCCTTTGCGAAAAACTTTTTTTTGAATTGATTTTATGGGATAATTTTTGTACCGTTGCAACGGTAACCATAGAAATTGTTACAATGCCAACTGTAACTATAGCAATGGTTATGTAATAACAGTTTCCATAGGGACGGTATCCATAGCAACCGTTATCATAGTAACAGTTACCATAGCAACCGCTACCATGACAACGGTAACTATAGCAACTGTTTCTATAGTAACGCGTACCATAGCAACCATTACCCTAATAGCGGTAACTACAGCAACTGTTTCCATGGTAACAGGTACAATAGCAATTTTAACCAAGTGACATCTTACCATAGTAACAGTTTCCATAGTAATAAGTTCTATAGCAACCGTAACCACGTGACTTTTTATAATGGCAACAGTTTCTATAGAAACGATTACCATAGTAACGGTCGCCATGGTAACGGTAACCATATAGAAATCGATGCCATGAGTCCGGTTACCTTAGCAACGGTTACTATTATACTAACTTATCAAATTAACTTGTTATAACTTATAACTAATAATTTGTACATTATATCAATTTAAAATTAATTTAAAATAATTATAGTTACTCTTAATTAATTATGATTATTTTTTCTATGTTTCAGATGCCATTCTAAGACCACCTACACCGTGTCATTCTACTTCCATTAATTCAAATTGGTAAATATACGATGTGTATGTTTTAAATTTTAGTTTTAGTAGTGAAAATAATACAGGGCAAAAATGGATAAAATATGGAAAGTTGGGGCAAAATATCAAATTTGGATCATACAGTGAAAAAAAAATTTTAAAGATTCAAATAATGAATTACTTCTATTATTAAGTAAATATTTATTTGTATTAAATAAATATTTATTTGGATTAAATAAATATTTATTTGGATTAAATAAATATTTATTTGGATTAAATAAATATTTGTATCAATATAAATTTTATTTGAGTCAATTAAATTGTATTTTATTCAAATACAGAAATTATTGATTCAATTGTAGTTTATTTAAATAAAAATTATTTGTTTCAAATAAATATTTATTTCATAATAGTTAAGTAATTTGTTATTTAAATCAAATAATTTTTTTTTCAGTGTAGATTACAAATATCCATTATTAAGGAATAATTCACTCTGAATAATAAACATCTAAGTTATTTGGTTATTATTGTTAATTTACGTTAACATTAATTATAATATCATGTCTGCATAATTAAAGCTATAAACAATTATTGATCACTGCTCTAGATTAATAGTATTAATTACAGTCTAATAGATTGGAAGTACAAAATTAATCAATGATTTGAAACTAATCGGAAATATTGACTAATTTTGTTTTAATTGTGCAAATAATTAATATAACGAATATATAATTTTAGAGAGTTGAATGATAAATTTTACTTGAATTATAATGTATTTTTTGTTGTTGAGAATTTTTTTCACATTTTATATAAATATACATATTATATATATATATATATATATATATATATATATATATATATATATATATATATATATATGTGTATATTTATACATATGTATTCTGCGGCATTATTTTATATAGTGTCACAACAATTTGATTCGACGTTTTTTTTTTATTCGTGCGTCTGTAGTTTGGCAATATCGTTTATCTAAACTGATTTTGCTTACCCGGCGAATACCGCAATCAAATCGAGAGAGATTACACGTGAAAGTGGGTTTATGGTTGTTCATTTGATTACACATAACTGTCCAGTTCAACCTCTCGTCAAACATATCGAAACATCCACTTGAAAACTTTGCATAGAACAAGTTATTGACTTTGTCATTTTTTTTTCAAAAGTATTTCTTAATTTAGAAAAAGAATTTTTTTCTTGATATTATTATTTACCGAATAAAATAATCTCTTATATTCTTCTTTATTAGTTCTCCCAGAAAACTAATTCTATTGTTAATTTTTTGCTTCTGACTTTTGTTGGCAATTTTTGCTCGTTTTTTATTTTATCATACAGTGGAAAAAAGGGTTCATCATTTTAGTTCTAGAAGTTCCGGTTCAGTTACTATAGTCGTACTTGAAAGTTGTTGAGTTGAAAAGTGTTTATTGAAATAACTTGAAAAGTGCTTGATTCTCACACTGTGAGCATATCAATATGAGTGCTGTAAATATATATATATAGCTGTTAGTTAGAGAATTAATTCCCGAGATTTTATTCCTCGATTCAGCAAACTCGAAACGTGTCAAAGGGATTGCACGAGTGAATATTGAAGTTCAATTATAAAATTTCCTATCGTCAGGGTCGTTAAATTGAACTAGGAAGTTATAATTGCTTTATTCAGTAAATTTGAATCAGCGAGAAGTCGCTGATTGGGTGGCTGTAAGTATGGAGCCGATACATATTTATATTCTGCAGATCAGTTTCTTTACGCTATTTCAATCAGTAGGCTAGTTTATCATAATGTAAACGCTATCTGAATTAGCTGCATACTTCCGGTTGAAAATCAGTCACTGAATATTGACTTATACTACTGACATTTAAAATTGTTTCAAATTAACTGATTTGTCTGACTTAAACGGATTCTTACTACTGAAACGAAGATGTTAAGTTATAATGTCTGACTGAAGACTGACTTTTACTACTGTGACGAAGATTTCAAGTTATTACGTCTAACTGAATATTGACTAATACTACTGACATTTAAAATTGTTGTAAATTGACTAATTTATCTGACTTAATTGGACTTTTACTACTGTGACAAAGATTGCAAATTATTACGTCTGACTGAATATTGACTTATACTACTGAGTACTGACAATTAAAATTATTTTAACTTGACTAATTTGTCTGACTT
>JUFY01022092.1:0-11955 GCA_001855655.1 Leptopilina clavipes
AACGTTTTTTCAAAAAATTTTTAGTTTTTCCTTGACAACGCTATGGCCATTAATACATATCACGTTCTCTGTATTTTTCCTGTAATATTCGCGTAAAAATACACCAGTATGCCAAATTTCAGCTCTCCATGTTAAATAGTTTAGAAGTTAAGGGGGGGGGAACGGTCCATTTTTGTGCATTTTTGGCCAAAAATCGTACAAATTCCTTGACAACGCTATGACCATCACCTCCAATGACATTCGCTATATTTTTCCTGTAATCTACGTGTGGAAATACATATCTGTACCAAATTTCAGCTCTTTAGCTTTCAAACTGCGAGCGCTAGGGGGGGGGACACGAAATAGTACTACGGACACATGAGTCTCACCAATAGGGTTCCGCCGAACACCGAAGGTGTACGGAACCCTAAAAAAAAATATATATATTTTATTGCTAGAGAAGAGGCAAATAAATATAAAAAGAAATTAATTCAACTTTCTCGTGGGGGGAAAAGACTCATATTTTGTCAGTCAGAGTCGATTAAATTCGCATTAACTTGATGGAATTAGACGTTGGGAATCTATTGTTTTGAATTGTATAGTTGTAAATATAACATTCACACGGATAGAAAGTGTAAATGCAAGAATGACAGCTAGGTACATAACAGAGCGTTAAGCCATTATTGAAATGCCAAGGTGCTTCCAAGCAAATCGAGTATTTCGCCTATATGATTATTATTGAAGGTTGCGTGGATTTCAATTTGTCAGCGATGTTGAGAGTAAAATATTTCTCTCCTTAAATTGGAATTTAAAAAAAAACCTTTTTCTGTATAATACAATTTGACAACGAATTGTCAAATTAACAAAAATGTTATTCTTCATAGTAAAATTAATTATAATTAATTTTTTTATTAACGAGAAACAATTTTGTTTTTGTTTTTTGAAAAAGTACCATTTAAATTTCGCGCCATTGGGCAATTTTCATTTTCTAAAGGTTGGCACACTTGGTTTTTGACTTACTTCACACTGTCATGGCTGATTAGTGCAAAGCGTCGTCGGCGTCCTGCAAAGTAGTGCAAAGTGAAAATTCCTGGCGTTATCATCTGATAGAATATAAAGTTTTTCCAGGTGAGATAAATACCTTTTGGTTTATATCAAGTCTGATACTAATTGACAAACATGGATTTATAAATCGAGCTCGAAAACCTCAATATTTTGATCCATTGTCGCGATTGTCGCAGAGCTTGGAGAGTTTTGAGGTTTTGAGGCATCTGAAAGTTTTCTTTCTTTTTAAAAATAAAAATCCATTGTCGCGATTGTCGCAGAACTCGCAGAGTTTTGAGTGTACATATTTAGGTTGTGTTCGATAATCAGAAAACCGGCATCAGTGAAATTTTGCTTTGAAATAAAATAAAAAGTGTTGAGTGGAAACAATTTTACAGGCAATTATGAATAATTACGCGTATTTTGCAAAGTCTCTATCGAATTTATTGATAATTAATAAAGAAATCCGTTTTTGTGCACATGGCGTGAAATTACGTTAATTAACTTTCAGTGTATATCTATACATATACAAATGTGTGTTTGTATTTACTTCATGGATAAAATGTATCCAAACTTCGTGAATTCATCGGGCTGTGGAAGAAAATGCCGATTAAAACCACACACACCAATTAATCTTTAAGTTGCGCATTGCCGAAGTTCTTCCGTGGTTTGCGATTCCGGTTTTTCTCGCCAGCCGACGCGCCTTCTTGACTTAAATAATTGCTTTCTTGTTATAACTATAATCTCACCTGTCTTCAATTTTTTAACACTTACTTCTTCATGCAAAAAATTACACTCTATTTTACTATTCATCATATTTTTTCCCAGTGTGATTTTTTAAAGATTAATTTTCAAAGACAATTTTCCGTTACGTATTTATTTGTTTCACAGTAAAGTAAGCGTCTTTTGAAGGTCAAGTTCAAAGAATTGAATTATATTCTTTTGAAATTATTATTTTTTCTTCAAATAAAATATGATTCAATTTATTAATTATTTTTTTTTCTAGAATGTTATAAAATTTAAATTAAATTTTAACAATTCCTTTTGATTTTTAATTTCTTGAAACATGAGAAATGCAATAACGCTAAAAGTGTCACGTTATCTTATCGTTAATAAAAACAAAACATTAACAGTTTTTGGGGGAAAAAAATGCAAATTCTGTTATCTTTGTCTTAAAATTTTTTATTATTGAATTTTTATAGAAAAAATTGGAAGAAAATTGCTTTTTAAAAATCGATAGTTAGTTTTTTTTGTTTTTAATATTATAAAAAAATTTTGTAAAAAATAGAGACAAATTTTAATCCGTAGAATTAAATTTTTTTATTCTGGATTGAAACGGATTTTAAAAATGAAATATGAAAATGAAGCATGAAAAATATTTTCTAAAATATACATGATGGTAAAAGTAATTAAAATAAATTAACTTCTGCAACATGAATACGTTTTTAATTTTGAATTCTTACATATCGGGTTTATACGTTTCAAATTTTTTTTAAAATTAAAATTTACTTCACAAGAGAATTAATTTGTTACATGAATAAAATTTTTTCTCCTATTTAAAAAATACACCAAATTACATATTTTTGGGAGTTTTTTTTTCTCTCTTTGGAAAAATAATTAAATGTAATCTTACCGAAAAAATTTTTTGCAATAGATTCCTGTTCTCGAGTTGAAATGATACTGTTAGCTTTTCACTTTAGAATCACGATAAGAACCTTAAGTTGCTTTTCTCACTTGAACAGATTCGAAGGAAAAAAGATTTTACAAGTGGGGGATATTTCATGTTCTCAGTTTCTAGGATGAAAGAAAACTTGAGAATTCTAATTTCCTGTTGGAAAAGAAAAGATAAAGAAAAAAAAGATTCTCAATTTTTTTTTTTTATTCATATTCTTCTATTGTTCACTACTAAATTCCAATTAAAATTCTTATAAACTTAGTAACACAATATTGACTGTATTGAATTTATTATATCCACTTAATGTGGCCGGGCAAACGGCCAAAATTTGTCTGAAATAAAAGTTTTTACTTATTAAAACTTTTTCCCCTGTTTGGAGTTCAAAAATCTCTTTTAAAAGCCTCGTAAATAAAAACAGAGAGATTTACTGAAAATCGCAGACAAAAAAAAGAAAAAAATGCTTTTACTATTTATAAAAGACTCGGGAAATTTATTTTCTATTAGAAAAAAGGGGAGGGGATTTTTAAATAAGCTAAAAAATCGGCTTTTAATTTTTTTTTTAATTATTCAAATTGTGGTTAAAATAATAAAAAACGAATACATTCGGACAAGTGGTATTTAATAAAATTTGCTTCAACATTTCGAAATCAAAACTGTTTTATCTTCAGGGAGTCTATCAACAAATAATACAATAAACAATAAAAATATAAACAATGAAAGTATAAATTAATAAATTAGAAACAATTAAAAATAGTATTTTAAATTTTAAATAAGAAAACAAAAAAATGTAATCGACGTAATGCAAAACAATAGTAAAATTAAAAAAAAAACAATTTTAAATAATTATTGTTAATTACTTAAAATATTGTTTCAAAATAATTTCAAAATAATTTTTATTATTTATTTATTCACTTATTTATTTACTTACTTATTTATTCACTTATTTATTTATTTACTTATTTATTCACTTATTTACTTACTTATTTATTTATTTACTTATTTGTTTATTCACTTATTTACTTATTTATTTACTTATTTACTTATTTACTTATTTATTTATTTATTTACTTATTTATTTATTTACTTAGTTATTTATTTACTTATTTATTTATTTACTTATTTATTTATTTACATGTAAACGGGCTTATTATTAACGATTTTCTCTTTTTTTGGAGGGGAATAAGAAAAATATTCAATTATGAAAGAAAATTTATGATTTAGCAAACAAGATACGTTCATTTAGGAATGCGAAAAAATTCAATAAAAGGCCATTATTCGAAAAATAACTTCCTTTATGAGGAAGCGTCTCTTATCATTTGCCTAGATCTCGATCAATATAATTTTTCATTGATTACTGATAGAGATACAGCGGAGTGACTAATTTTAAAAAATTTACCAATAAACCAAAAAAAAAAAACATTAACAAAACAAGGAAAATAATTTTTTAAAATTTTATTCGTAAGAAATGAGAAATAATAATTATTTTTAAATAAATAATCAATTATTGCTTATTTACGCCTTTAAAAAGTGATGACATTAACTTTATATTTTTAGTCTCAAATTGAAAGAGCAAATAAAATCACAGAAATAAGTCCTTGAAGTTGTAACAATATATATCAAGGCGCCGGAAATGATTTTGTAATATATATATATATATATATATAATTGTTATTATATATTATTTTATATACATTTTTCTTTTATTTAAGAAAAATTTAAATTTTTTTTCGCAATTTTGTATACATTTTTCTTTTATTTGAGAAAAATTTTAATTGTTTTTCACAATTTTGTAAATTTCTTTTTTTTTCTTGGCCTTCGTTTTGTCGATTTTAGACAATTCTCTTTATAATTTACTGATCATATTTTTTTTCACGAGAATTGAAAGAAAACTATTGAATTCGTTTTTTTGTATTGAATGTTATGTTATAAAGTTTGAGAAAAAACGATCCTTTTATTTCGGAACAATTTTGTCAGTAAATTATTATTATTATTATTATTCTGAATGAGGGGAAAATTGAGGACCAGAGAGTTAGGAATTTTAAAAAAAGAAGATTTAATTAAGCTAATCTTGTTATCGAATATCTCTCGAAATGGTATTGAATAAAATAAGACGACGACGACGACTATTTCTTCTCTACCTCGGCAAACAATTATTATTTTCGATTGAGCCTCGTCAATTGAAATCGATTCCACTTCAATTTATTTTCAAATCTAAATATCTAAATATATGTATCAAAATAACGAAGTTGAGAATAGTGAAATAAATCAGACGTGTACGTTTTTTTTTCTTTCCTTTTTTTTGGAAAAATGAAAATCTAAAAATAGTTTAATTTCTCCTCTAAAGCGTCGTCCTCAATTTTTCGGATTTAAATAATTATCGTAAATCTTATTTTTGAAGAGACGGTTTTAATTAACTCGAGATTCACGAGTGAATCCTTCATTCATTAATTTTTTGCTATTTTTTATTTATGTGCAGTTTTTTTCTATTTTTGGTACATTTAATATTTATTTAATTCTAAGTTTTCTTTGTATTTTTAGTATTTCATGAAATACTGAAAATTAAATAAAAATGTATTTTTATTTAATTTTCAGTTTTCTTTCTATTTTTGGTATATTTAATTTTCAATTAATTTTTAATTTTTTTCCTACTGTTTTTGAATTTTTATATTTATTTTTTACTTTTTTGTTTCAGATACTAAAAGTGGAGAGCAATTGATAGAATAGAAAAAAAAAACTGGGCCTTTGATTTCATATTTCCGGAGTTTCGAGTGACACTTTTTTTCTGTAAAGAAGCAAATCCTCGGAAGGACCTTGTCCGCTGATATACGAAGAGTTGACGGCCTGGTAAGTCACAAAACAATCATTAAAATCGAAATTAGACCTTCAATCACCGGATATTGAATGAAAGGCGCTTTGTCATCTCAGATTTTAATCTAAAGACTAGGATATTTTAAACGATGAAAAGAATTTACTTTGAAAAATTAAATATATTTAATTTTCTTAATTAGCGCTTAACACCTTTCGAGCCTGACTTATTCACTAATTAAATTCGATTTCCAATTATGTAGATCTTTTTTTTTTTTTGTTATCGCGATTCTATTTAATTTATAATTAATGTGAAAAAAGATGTATTTTAAATTAAAGAAATTAATAAATAGACTATGGAAAATTAGAAAAGCACTTGTCTGGGATAATAAATATTTTTTTTATCGCAGACTTATTTGAATTATTGAGAAACTTGAATTATATGTATACTTTGTAGACGGAAATACTTTGAAAAATAATATGATTAAGGCGGTTTTATTATTACAAAAAAAAAATTGCAATGGGAAATTAATTCCCGAATTTATTACTCTTTCTGGACGATAAACCTAAGTTCTAAAAATTGAAATTATCCTACTGTTTATTACTTTTGAATGCATTTACGATCGAAAATTTTATGTGATTCAAAAAAAAGTATTATTTGGCTGCTGCTCAAAACAATCGGAGTTCTTATTTTCGAAATGTATTTTTCTTGAAGGAAGAATTTACTTTAAAAAACAATTCACTTTTGGTTTTTTGTGCTTAAAAATTTTAATGATATTTAAAAGTAAACATTGTAATTAATTAATCGGTTGTTGCTCTTAACTGTTTCAGGAAATGGAACAAAACAAAGACTCTCTGCGGAACTTCTGTTTACATCTCGAGGCAGTGTGTCGAAATTTGGGAACAAAGGACTCGGTTCGTTTGGAGATTCATAATCGGTGAATCGATTTTAATAACGCCACGTGGTCCCGATAGTGATCGAAGTTTCCTAAAACCGCGTTTGTTCGATAAAGTATTATTTAAAATTAGTTTTTTTTTCGGGAGTGTTCGAAGTTCTTAAAAATCGCGTGTGTGTGTGTGTCTTTTTTTCAAGTGTCACTCCGGAATGGCGATCAAACATATTAGGCGAATGCAGTCAACGGTAAAATTTCATTTTTTCTAATCATTGATAATTTTACCGAAAAACAATATTAATAGTTGAGAATTATTATTGTTATTATTTGTCATTATTTCTGAAATAATTTAATAATTTTTTTTATTATTTTTAACATTTCTTTTTTCTAATGTTTCAGAAAGGTAAGGCAGTCATCACTCCATCTGGGCAATCATCGATCGGCAAGTGGATTATTCAAAATTAATTTACATTACCGCTGCACTTTTACCCGACTTATAATATATATTTTCTTTTCGAAAAAAAGGTTTACGCTGCAAACAAAGCGCGAATTTATCACATTTTGAAAGTATTGAATTTTTCACCTCTGCTTTAGTGTTTTGTGAACAGTGCAAGGAAGTGTTAGTCCGTAATAACTAATTGGAAAAAGTATTGACAACTTTTTCCAATTTATTCGCGGTGGTAGATGGATGTTTAGTTAAAACCGTTTGTAATTAATAATTGTAAGGCAAATTTTGTTCCATTGCGAACAAAAATTACGCAGATTTTTTTTCTTAAATCGCGATTTTAAACATATTTAAAAAAAAATTTTTTTTTACAGTAACTTATTTAAAAAGTGAAGTATCAATTTACATATTTTTGAAATTAATCAATTATTTCATATTTCAATAATTTTTATTTATTTTTTTATATATAAGAAAATACATTAGAGCCTCCACGCGCTATTTTTCATGAGCACATCGTTCCTTCTTATCTGTCTTTTATATATGTATTTCAAGATGAAATATATTTTAGCTCGAGGGTAGACCAATACTCGTTAAAGTGAGCTCGTTTACCTGGAAGAAAATTTTTTCGAACGTTGAAGGATAAAGAATCTAATTTTGATTTTAAGAAGAGCTATACTGCATCATTCAAGAAAGAATGATGAAGATGCGACGTTACTGATAAAAATGCAGTTGAAATATATGCCGTTTACCTGAACATTTGACGGCGTCCCTAAAACGTAGATAACGGCTTCCAGGACGTCCTTCGTCTCGAGAATAGGAATTTTATCGATTATTGCCTCTGGGAGTCCTGCATTTAGGAGCATTCCTGTCCTCACTGCTGATGGACTTATACTCTGTCAGTGTAAATAAATAATGTATGTATCATTATTATTATCATTGACATAGTAATATTTACCACCCATTGTATTATGGAAAATATTTAAATACACTAAACAAAAACAATTTATTTGATTCAAATAATGAATTTTATTATCAAATAAATATTTATTTGTGTGAAATGAATTTTACTTGAATCAAATAAATTTTTTTTCACTGCATAATTTATTAAAATAATATTTTAAAAAACCCTCTTCTTGTAAAGCCTAGTAGCTGGACGTTGCGGTTATTTTTAGCACACATAAAAATAAAGTTGAGGTTAGGATTTAGAGGGACATTCAACATAACCTATAAGTGAAGTTCTTTATTGTAATCCGAACCTTACTTTTATTTTTCTATTCGCTATGCCATTTTTCTAGGTGTGTTTAAACTGAAATTTTATTGCCTAATAAATAAAATGTTTAAAAAACCGTTTACGGATTATTATTAAAGAAAAAATCGATTCGATATTAAAAAAAATTACGGTTTATGTACTCCTATCACTAAAACACCAATGATAATATATTTTTAAAAGAAAATTTCAATTTGCTACTAAACGAGAAACGACATAATCCCTAAGGGACAGGAAAATCACACTGAAAAAAATTTATTTGGTTCAAATAATGGATTATTTGACTATTATTAAATAAATATTTAATTGATACAAATGAAAATTTAAATAATAAATAAATATTTATTTGATACAAATAAATAAATATTTATTTGATACAAATAAATATTTAAATAATAAATAAATACTGTTCCTTGAAGGGCTTATTAGCCCTAGGGACTGTAAATACTTAAATAAATAAATAATTATTTATTTGTATTAAATACATTTTTTTCAGTGCATTTAATTTGATTTTTTTTTATCTTTAAATACTTACAGTAACTTTTATATTTGCCTTAATTGCTGCCAATTCATTTCTCAAAGATTCAATCATTCCTGTTATTGCATATTTACTGGCACAATATAAACTAACGGGTAATTTAATGCTCTCTGCATAATGTCCAGCGAAACTGAAATTAAATTTTATCAATTAATGTTTATATTAAAAAATTACTTATAATAATTTTGATTTATTTGTTTTGTAAAATAATAGTAGTGAAAAAATTCACTATCGATTATTTTTAAAAGTAATTTTTTCATTTTAAAAAATTTATTGAATTTGCCAAATAAATTTATCTATCAAATTCATTAAATTCAATTAAATTATTTAAAATTTAAATTAATTAATTTAAAATTATTATCAAACTTTTGAAATGTAATTTTGGTTTCGTGTGTAATTTAAATTTATTTTGAAAATTAAATCACCTATTGATTGTAATGACATGACCCGGGAATCGACGTTTCCTCATCGATTTTGTCGCTTCTCTGGTGCAAATTGCAACTGACAAAACATTCACGTCCAATATTCTTTGAAAACCGTCGGTGGAACCATCTGTAAGAGATATTTTTATTTTTTTATTTTTTCTATATATATAATAATGTAGCGAAAAAGTAATTTAAATAGTATTATTTAATTTAAAAACTTTTTATTTTAACAGAGAAATTTAATTCTTACAACTTCCAAACAATTTTTTTAATAATAAATATTTTTCATTTATGCAAATTAATTTTAATTTGTGAACAAAATTTTTAATTTCATTACTTGAAACACATAGTTTACAAATAAATTTTTTCATTCGCGTTTTATTTTTAATCTCTATAAATGAAATATTTTGCATATATAGTATGTAGAAAAAAATTTTTTATTTAAAGAAAAAAGTTTTTTTTTAAGTAAGAAGTTATATGAAAAAAAATTTGTATATATTAATTATTAATTGGACGAATAAATTCTCATATTGTTACTATAATTAAAACGACGGAAGTGACATGCTTTTTAATTTATAATCGAAGGTTATTTTTGTTTTTCGAGATTTGCATAATGTGAACAATATTTTTGTTTTTTTTTTTGAATAAATTGAACTTTTTTCCCATCTTTAAAATATTGTTTTCAAATTTAAATTACAAGAATCAGGAAATCGAAAATTAATGGTCTGTTTGGAAGATTCATTAACTTTCAAATTCATTAGTTCATAAGAAATAGTTTTTTAATTTTTTTTTGGTTCAGTTATCATAATATTTTAATTTATGATTTTTATTTGTTTTTTTAGTAAAAATTAAGTAAGCGAATAAAATTTAAAAAAATTATTGTTTAAAATTTTAATTTCTAATTACAAAAAAACTGAATTTTCTTGTATTTTCTGATTAATATTTTTTTATTTTTCTATTTTTTATATTTTTCTATTTTTTTATTGTTTGCATATTTTAATATTTTAATCATTTTTTGTCGTTTAATTTCGAAAAGCGATTGCTAAATACAATTTGAATTATAATTTCGAATTTTCAAAAAAACATTTCATTTTTTTTCTAGAATTAGAAAGTAAAAAAAAATTATTGTATAGTGAAAATTAAAAAGTGTTTGGTAAAATTCTTATAGATTTCTTTTGATATTGTAAAATATAATATCTTTGTGCTTAAATTAAGTCTCATTAAAATATTGAGATTCGTCAATTTACCAATAATAGGTTCGTTGATAATAATTCCCGCGTTGTTAACGAGAACATCAACGCCTCCAAGTTCATTTTCAACCCATCGAAAAGCCCTCAGGATATCTTCCTCCTTTCTCACGTCACATTGAATTGGATAAAATTTACTTTTCTCATTTTTTACTCTATTTTGTATCTCGTGGAGTTTATCCAGTTTCCTTGCCAATCCCACGACATTTAGACCAGCCTTTATCAGACCTTGAAACATAATAATTTCACGTCTCACATCAAAATATTTTCATTTCTTTTTTTTTAATTATATTGATTCATTTATATATATAGGTATATATATATATGACGCGACGCGAAGAAAGGTACCTAAGAATAAAAAAATGATAGGTTATGTTTATGATTGTTTGACCTTGATTAATGGATTATTTTTTAATTTTATAAAATGAAAAATAATTTTTATTGAATATTTTAGATATAAGAAAAACTTAAAAATCATTATTTTGCATTGAAAGTTAATCCTCTTCATGCATTTTCACTTTCAAAATTACAAACATAACCTATAATTTTTTGCTCCTTAGGTACCTTTCTTCGCGTCGCGTCACATATATGAAAAATTATTTCTCTATTTATTTTAATTAATAATAATACTGAAGTTATTTTTTGTATAAATTATAAATTTTTCCTTAAAATTTAAATTAACAAAAAGTAATTAAAAAAAAATTGTTAATTGACAATTTTTGATTACTTTTGATTTTGATTTAAATGACAATAAATTATTTTTAAAATTGTTTATTGTTTATCATAATTAATTTTTTTTGTATTACCTTCTGAAATTGCGGCACCAATTCCAGAACTTGCTCCAGTGACGACTGCCACTTTTTGACACCAACGATCCATTTTTGAGGTGCCGATCTTTTGACGCACAGTTTGCAACTGATAGTATGTTGTCTTTATTCGTGAGACTGCCAGTGACTCACGCAAGCAAAAAAAAAAAACAAGCCACATCGGCTATTTTACAAGGCCCCCTTTTTCTTCTACTTTATCCATAATAGTATAATAATCACTTTTCGATCCTATCTTGATCTTTATCGAAATTCCCCATAGAATTAGAATTTCAGCTTTTTTTCAAACTTTTCATCTCAAAAAACAAAAAAAATTAGGGGGGGGGTGTAATTTTTCGATTAATAATTATTTAAAAAAACCATAAAAGTAAAAATAACTTTTTTGTCATTATTGCAAATTGCAGAGAAAATTGTTTTCTCGTTTAAAAATTAAAACTGATTTTACAAACTACTTAAAGTAGCTTAATGATAAAGGTAATTGCGACAGTAATTTTACTTTGTTATCTCTGCTGCGAAAAATTTATCAGTGGCATTCTCCCGGCACAAAAATGTTATTTATAAAAATTTGCAATTTTGTATTTATTGAAAAAAGTTTTTTTTTCGATGAAATTCATTTTCGATTAATTATTTTTTATTTAATTGTTTTTATTCGCTATTTATAAATATTATTATTATTATTGTTAATTAAAATCTCGATTAAAATTATTATTAATTTTTTATATTATTAATTAATAATATTATTCATTATTAATATTAATTATGATAAAATAATTCTAGTTAATAGTTTAATTAATTATTTATATTATTATTTAA
>JUFY01022092.1:12017-54813 GCA_001855655.1 Leptopilina clavipes
TATTAATTAAAAATAATAATTAATTATTATTAATTAAAAATATTATTCATTATTAATATTATTTATAATAAAATACTTCTAAATTAATAATTAATTAAAAAATTCTATTCATAGTTAAATTACTGAAACGGCGAAGAAATACATAGAAACCAATAAAAAATGTCGAAAATAATTTTAAATTAAAAAATCCGAATTAACAAAAAAAGATAAATTTTTTATTTACTTTGATTTTTTTCAAAAAATTATTTTACCTTTTTTAATATTTGCAAATTTCTATTTTTTCTTTCATCATTAATTTGACAATAAATACGAATAGACTTTTCTGTGTTTCATATTTATTTTTATTAATTTGGTTGAAAAATTCGAGCACTTGTATATTTTACCGGAAAATGAATTTTCTCTGATTTTTAACAATCAATAGAAATGGCGCGATTGCAAACGACGAGTGAGATGGCTGACAGTGACATTCAATGGCCTTGTCAATTTCGTGCGATTTCTGTTTGAATGCAAATTAAGCACATCTATTGTTTTTCGCTTGCCATGAATTTCAAAGCCAATTACCTCATTTCTTCTGTTTTTTTTTTGCACCTCGTTTATACGCGTTACATATATATACGTTTCAGACTAAAAGAAAATATATTTCTCGCAAATTTGCTATACAGTAATTTTTTCCATTTACATGAAAAGAAAAACTTGGTATCAAAAATCTAGAGAGGGAAAAAAAATAAATTAATAAAATTCGCTAGACATTTTAAATTTTATTTTCGCAATTATTTTCTTTTTTTTAGGAGTGAACAAATAAAGAAAGATCGCGATAAGATTCTTTAGACGCTTTTGTATATGTTTCGAAATTAATTAAATCGGAGAAAAAGATTTTTATATATGTGTTCTTCTTTTTGTTTCTATAAATAATTTTTTACTCCGCGTGATGAGTAATTGACAATTGTCTCACCTGAAATCAATGAAATACACTATAAAATTGAATTGAACGTAAAAATGAAAATTTGAAAAAAAATCTATTAATTTAGGGTAAAAATAAAATATAAAAAATATTAAGTTTCAAATTAATTGTATTTACATTTGTTAGGGCGTGAGGTACACCAGAGCCTCGATTTAGCGATTCTCGATTTAGCGAACTTTTAATGACCCCGACAAGAAATCTTACCTTCTTTCAGTAGCGTACCCACAAATTTACCCTTACGCGCATGTGCAGCTGTAAGTTTGTACATTACATTCGAGGGCCATGCGCCCGGAGATGTACAGACCTGCACCAATGAGAATACGACTTTAAAATTGTGACGTCATTCTCGATTTAGTGAAATAAGAACCGAACAGTTCGCTAAATCGAGGCTCTGGTGTACAATTACTTTTTTGCAATCGATTTCATTAGTAAACAATTGTAGCTTCAATTATTTCCTTTTAAAACCGATTTAAATAGCAAACAATCGTAGCTTTAGTTGTTTATTTCACAATCAATTGATTTAATTACCAGAAAATTGTAGCTTCAATTAGTATTTTACTATAGATTTAATTATCAAACAATTGTAGCTTCAATTACTTTTTATTAAAATTTATTTAAATAGCAAACAGTCGTAGCTTCAGTTGTATATTTCACAACCAATCGCTTCAATTACCAAACAATTGTAGCTTCAATGATTACTTTTTATTAAAATTGATTTATATAGTAAACAATCGTAGATTTAATTGTATATTTCACAAAGCAATTGCTTCAATTACCAAAAATTATAGATTAAATTATTTATTTTCCAGTCGATTTAAATTTAAATCCATAGTTTTAATTAGTAAATATGAAAAAATTCAAGGAAGATTTTAAAGTTTTAAACGTTTTTAATTATAAGTTTCGATTCACCTTTAATTCATCCCATTTTCAATTAACTTCGCCAAAAAAAAATTTCCGCTTCTTCTTTACTTTTTAACAATTCTTCTGCATAGAATATTATTTTCCATTTGCAACGAATGAAATTTGATATTCTCATACATTGTATAAAACATAAAAAATAACACAATAAACATAAAAATAAATTTCAACTTTCTAAACTATAATCGGCATATATATTCCGTTAAAATATTTCAACATTTGTTTATTAACTTGTATATATACGTATATATAGGTAAAAAGAGAAAACTTGAGAAAATGATAAACGATACATTTATGGCAATATACAAGGCCTAATATCCAATTAGGCAAAGTAGATAATAATTCGCCGTTTCATGTTTTGCCGCACAATTTTTCTGTTGCTGGTAATTAAGGCTACCGAATGGGTCGAAGGTTCAATATAACCAGATGGATTTCAGCACGGTAGCAAATTATTATTTTATATCGAGTTTGGTTATTGGTCATCAGTATATATATATATTTATTTATTTGTGTGTCTGTATTGGAAGAGAAGAGCAATTCAAATGGCAGAATATTGGGCATCAGGCAATCATCGTCGATATTCCATTCCCCAAAGAATTGATCGTGTGCAAATACAGATTTACATCAGAAAAGATAATCCTATTTTGCCAGCGGCTTCTTCTTTTATTAGTTTAATAACGGCTCGTATATGTATATCTATATATATTCATCACATCATACAGTTAATCCCTCCCGGAAATCGATTAGTTTTCTCGCAGTAGCAATTTTATTGGTTTTTTTTTTTTTGCTTTTTTATAGCTTCTTTATGAATGCTATTAAATTTTTTTTCGAAAATAATTTTGTCTGGTATTTTTGAGAATTGTTTGAGAATTTTTAGAGAATTATAATGCGATAATTAGAGGAGAAGTTTAAAAATTAAAATAGTTTTTTTCTTCTTTGAATCGTGGGAAAGAAATTTTGCATTTCACTTGTTTTTTGAGATGAACATTTAAAGAGGATTAGGACCCGTTTTTTTTCAAGTCGTTAGGGAGAGTTTTTTCTCTAAATAAACAATAATACCTTAACGTTACAAGCATGCGGAAAAAAACGAACAGCGACACAAATATTAACAGACAAACTACTGAAACATTCACAAAAAAAATTATTCTATTTGGATTTTTTCACGGCTCTCATATAGCGCCTAATTGAGCGCATATTTATAGTGTAAAATAGAGTCAAATAGTGTCGAATTTCGATCGGTGAGACTGTTTAGGAATGATTTCTCACCGATCAAGAGTGATCAAAAACAAATCCAGATTCGACTGTAATTGAGTTTATAGAATAAAAGTTTTCGATTTTTAATAATAAAATTAAAGAAAATATGCACTTACTTTTTTCCAGGACAGGGCTGAAAATCAAAGTTAAAAACCATACGCAATCAAAATGGAAGTTAAAATTGAAGTCGAAATCAAAATCAAAGTGAAAATCGTAGTTAAATTCTAAGTCGAAATCTAAATCAAAGTTAGATTCGAAGTCAAAATCAAAGTTAAATTCAAAGTGAAAATCAAAGTTAAATTCGAAGTCAAAATCAAAATCAAAGTGAAAATCAAAGTTAAATTCTAAATCGAAATAAAAGTTAAATTCGAAGTTAAAATCAAAGTGAAAATAGAAGTAAAATTCTAAGTCAAAGTTATAATTAAAGTTAAAATCGACACAAAATCAAAATGAAATAAAAATAAAAAATTGACAGAAATGACAGACAATTTAGGTTTTACTTTGCGTAAATAGTAAAAGTTACTTTATAATTCTTTCAGTGCAATTAAAAAAAAAACCTAGAGAAAAATAAAATTCATAACAGAGGCAAAAATCACAAAAAAATGTTGTGTCGCTGTTACTGAAAATGACTCACCGTTCGCTGATCTCGATGAGGTAATTTTACTCCTGAAACAGACAAAAAATATTTATTAGATTGGAATAAATATTACTAACTATAATTGTTTTACATTATTATATATTATTAATTATTAATTTATTATATTTATATAATTAGAATTACAGAATTTGAATTGTCATCAGTGATTGAATTTTATTTCGAATTTTATTTTTCATTTACTTTTTATTTTCATTTTGAGTTACAAAATATAGATAATTATGTTATAAATAAATAAAAAAAATAATAATATATTCATCGAAAGTGGCATATACAAATCTAACGGATTTTTAAAGTTTCTTGTTAAGTAATTAGCATGTGAAACGAAGGAGAACCCTTTTTTCGTCTCTCTTCTCTCTTTAGAAGTATAACCAATATTTACTCTCTTAGAACAAACAACTAGTTGACGAAGCCAGTAGAGGAGAAAAAAGGGTTCCCTTTTTGAAAATTATCATATTATTTCTATTAGACAGTTCGCTACCCACAATTAACGCGGTCGTACCACGAAACTAACGAACCAAGAACACGACCCGTAACCCGCAACCATCATCTATTTTTTCTTCAGAGAAAACCAGTTCCCCCTCTGTCTGTCTGTCTTTTTTTTTTCTTTCTTTCTTTTTTTTTTAATGCCAAAAAGGACGAAAAAATGCCGATATTCTCTCGCGGTCTAACAAAGTGACGGTGAAGCTCTTGTGCCAACTTTTTTTTTTTCAAGACTTATATTCCCATCTTTCTCTATCTCTGACTTTTGCTAATTAATGCGAATCGTCCGGAGACGCGGGACCCGGCGTAGATAATTGGAATTATGCAAGGGTTCTGGTAAAGAAGGGAAAAAAGGACCGATGTCGTCACGTGACGGATGTAATTGACGCTCAGTCTTCTCTTTCAGCGAAGTAATTGAATTTACGATTTCTTTGCTCACTTTTTCGGCCACTTCGACTTATCCTAAAGTGCAGGGTTGATAAAAAGAATGGGAAAACCTGCGCGGAATTTTTATAATTCTCCTCTGTTTAGTGTTCATGTCATACTAATCTCGGAATATTTTATCCTTATTCCTTTTTTTCTCTCTTTACCAATTTCAATTCCAATTTGAAAAAAAAACTTTTCCTCTATTTTCATCACTTAATTTTCCAATAAGAAAATCAAGAAACGAAAAGTGAAATGTAAGAATTTTTAACATTAGAAAATAAGTATAAATAAATAAATAAATAAAAACAAATAAATGGCACCAAAAAAAATTTTTTCAAAACGAATCCCGTTAATTTATTTAGATACGCATCTGTGAAGAGAAATTTATTCAAAATAACCTGTCATCAGCGACAAAATTATAACCACGATTCAACAAAGACATTTCAATTCCTCATCAAGAAAGATCTTACACATCTTTATAATATAAATATAAATATAAATAAAAAGAATATCCAACTGGCATTTTAGAGGATCTATCCTTTGAATCTTTTTTTTCTTTCTCTTCGACAAAAAGAACCGCTCATATAAAATATTATGTTAAGTCGTCGATTAATTTCGAGTCTTATACGTAACAATTCCGGTAGTCAGTAATCCATACTTGAACAGGCTTAAAGAGCCGCGATATTGCGATACTCGTTCGCGATTCTCGATTCGTTCGTTCATGGAGCAAAAGAATCGAGAGAAAAACTCACGAGCAAAATCTTTTGGTCATTAATATTGTCGGATTAAACGGCTGCGCGTATTAATCCCTTGAAGACGGAATCTCATTTCACTCTGGGCCCTCCATGCCCAAGGTTTTGGAATGTAACTTTCATTAGAGACGCTCGTGATCGAGAAAACGATTAAGAAACTGAAAAGAGAGACGTAGCCCTTTTATGAACAAGGACTCGTGTCCCGATGAATAAAGTCCCGCGAATTGAAAAATTGTCCCTGCTACCGCTTCAATGATTCACTTTTTTTATAATGCTTTCGTGGAGGGGAAAATTTATTTATAAACCTTTATATATTGTAACGTACAAAAATGTTATACATCGAATTCCAAACAATACTGATGAGAAATCGAATGGAGTTGTTAAAGTGAGTAGCATTCGAATAATATTCATTCTTTAGAATTTATTCTTTACAATAATCATCTCTAAATCTGAATTAGTAAAAATTTTAACTAATTTGGTAACTGACTTTTTGCATTTGAATTACTTAAAATTTACTAATAACTCTCTAAATTTGAATTAGTAAAAATTTTAACTAATTTGAATTAGTGACTCACTTTTTGCTTTTGAATTAGTTAAAATTTACTAATAAATTAGTAGAAAAATTTTTTTTTACTATTTATTAGTAAAATTTAACTAATTCGAAAGCAAAAAGTGTAGAATTACAATTACAAAATTACAAAATTAGTAGAAAAATTTTTGTTTACTATTTATTAGTAAAATTTAACTAATTCGAAAGCAAAAAGTGAGTCACTAATTCAAATTAGTTAAAATTTTTACTAATTCAAATTTAGAGAGAAAGTCAAAATTTTTTGTACTATTTATTAGTGAAAATTTACTTAATTCAAATGCAAAAAATTACACTGTAAGAATTATTCAGTACTTTTTACAATTTACACAGTAAAACCTAAACTGTCTGGAATTTCTGCCAATTTTGACTATTTCAGGAGGAAATTTGACTATTTTCAAAGTAAATTTTAATGAAATTATAGTAAAATTCACTTCGGACGTAGTAAAATTTATTTTGGAATTCGCAAAAATTGACAGAAAGTCCAGATAGTTTAGGTTTTAATTTACTAAATAGTAAAAGTTAGTTTATATTTTTTTCCGTCCAGTCACCAATTCAAATTAGTTAAAATTTTTACCATGTAAAAAACTTTTTTTCTTTTAATTTATTAGTAAATTTTAACTACATAAAAAGCAAAAATTCAGTCAGTAATTCAAATTAGTTAGAATTTTTACCATGTAAAAAAATTTTTTTCTTTTAATTTATTAGTAAATTTTAACTACATAAAAAGCAAAAATTCAGTCAGTAATTCAAATTAGTTAAAATTTTTACTAATTCAGATTTAGAACGATTGGACAGAATTTTATTAGAAAGAATTTTCATTCATAAATTTTTATTAGAAAATGTCATTTCCATTTTTCGAATATAAATTGACTGGAATTTTTATAATAAAATTTTTATTTAACATTTTACTTTATTTATTTATTTTACTTTATTAATTATAATAGTTTTTCTAAATCCGAATTAGTAAATTTTTTATAGTTTGAATTTTTACTGAATTTTTGTTTTTGAATTACTTGGTCAAATTTTACCAATAGTAAAAACAGATTTTTTTTCCAAATTTACTAGTAAATTTATTAATTAAATTCAAAAGTCAAAAGTCAGTCACTAATTCAAATTAGTAGAAATTTTCTTTTACAAATAGATACTTTTATTAATTCTTTACAAGTGGAGTAAAAATTAAATATCAGGAGAGGAAAATTTTCACTTTAGAAATAATTTTACTGTAAAGATTAATATTATAAGTGAAAATAGTTGTATATAGGTACAAGAATGTTGCAAGTAGAAAACTTTCCTTTCCTACCTGGTTGAGATCTTTTTCCAGATTTGGGACCGAAGTACACTTTTCTGAGGTAGTAAAATTAATTCCGTAAACACTTTATTGTTCACTTTTGCTTCAGAGTTTATAGCAGGTCGTGCGAAATTACTTTTACAACAGGGGCTCAAAAATCTTGGCACGTGACCATTTCATGCGTCTCATCTTTCAGACCAATAAAATATTTTTCAAAATTGATTTTTTTATTTTCAATATTTTTCATATTAACAACATTTCCTGCCTTTTTAATTAATTTTGAAGTGCGTATATTGGAGAAATGAAGACGAAATAAAGGAATGATTTTCAATTATTGTTGTTTGCATATATACATAATTTACCTCTCAGGTAAATTTGCCAAGGGAGTTGCAATTTTCTGTCTCTATAACAACGTTTGGATTATGTAATAACCCGCGCCCGTTCTTGTTCGTAAATAATGGAATCTCCTCACGGCGAATATATCCCTTCAATATAATTAATTCTCTCTCGCCTACTCGACTTGTCCGCGAGACAACTGCCCCATTACGGAATACTGACGTTCGTCTGACACGAAAGTAAATCTCGCGCACCCCCCTTGTCTCACCACGAGTATGCCATAACGTTCCGCTGGCTCAATTGAAACTTCAAACTTGACTGCGCTCAACGAAATAAGTCAAGAAATAATCATCCTTCATCTCATGCATAAAACACTTTTCCAAATTGATATACAATATGTAAAAATAATTTAATTTTCTTCTCTGTAAAAATATTTCGCCAAATTTTGCTCAAGTGAAGCTAATTTTAGAAACTAAAAATAATGAGGGAAAGGATAAAATATTTTTTGTAAATTGTTACAATGAATAAAAATAATTTATTTCCTTTTTTTTCAAAAAATATTTCGACAAATTTTGCTTAGGTTTAGTTAGGCTAAGCTAATTTTGGAAACAGGCTAAAAATAAAGTGATGGGGAAAATTATTAAAAAAATGATGCCGGCAATTGCGTGGGTAATTCTTGCGAGTGTGTATATATAAAGAGAGAGAGAGAGAGAGAGAGAGATGAAGGAGGAAGTTGCGATGATCGTTCCCATGAGTGCGTTCTCGTCATAATTGGACATGAAAATTCTTCATAGCGGGGGGCAAATCGTGCCTCGTAGAAAGAGAACCCACACGTTTTACGCTAAGGTGTAAAAACCCGCGGCGATTACGAGGCGTAGGCGTGAATTACCGTCGAACGCACACCATTCAGAGACTTTTCTTTATTCTATATATATAGTATATCTCCCGCAATATTGCGCTATCGGCACTGCTACGTATAATATTCATTTCTGACATTATCTTCGATAACTGCGAGCGCGCTCGATTCATTTCTTTGCAAATTTTCCACCAGTCTCCATCAAGACTAAAAAAAAGGGGGGAAATTCATTAATGTTCCTTCTCTTTTGGAACATCAGAAATATTTTTCATCTATACATATTGAGGCAACAATTTTTTTTTTCTTTCATTTTTACCTTGCGCTCATCGCGTGCCATAAAGAATGCAACTCGATACGGAAGAAATGAAGTGCAAATTGAGCAAGAAACACTGCGAAAGTAAGAGAAAAAAAATGAGAGAGAGGAAAAAATCAATTCAGATGAGCAATCTCGATGAATGAGTGACTAACTTGCTTGGACGTGAGACGAAACGCGATACTGCTGCGGCATCATAAGAACTCGGAAACATCCTGGACCGAAATTTCAACAGACTTTGCTCGAATATAACACGTCTGGAGATAATTATCAATTCCAATTGTTCATTCAAGCCCAAAAAGGAGGAAAAAAAATTGTTCTTTAATTACAAAGAAAAAAAAATAATTGGTTACGAAAAAAATACTGACAAAATTTATATACGAAGAGTTGACATAAAAATTTATGTTTTGTTTTTCCCTGATTTCCAAAAAGAATATTTTGCCCTTTTTCCCTGATTCCTAAGAAAAAGTAAAGGGAAGTTCAATTATATAAAAAAAGATAATTTTTAGAAGCAAAAATCTGATTAAAAACTTTAAGGGTAACTACTTATTTAAAAAGAAAAAAAATTACTTACGGTAGCTTACTTCCCTTGATTATTTTCAAAAATTCGAAAAAAATTCTTAAAAAATTATAAAGTTACTTTTACTATTTACAAAGTAAAACTTATAAATTGTCTAGAATTTCTGTCAATTTTAACTATTTCCGGAGTAAATTTTACTACGTTTAAAATAAATTTTACTAATTTGCCAAAAATTCCAGAAAGTTTAGGTTTTACTTTGTTAATAGTAAAAGTTACTTTATATAATATTTTCGGTGTGAAAATTGCAATTGTTTTTAACAATCTTTTCTAATTTAATTATAATTTAGAATTTTTCAGTACTTTTGATAAAAATTCCTTACATTTTCCTAACTTCCATGATCTGTGGCAACCCTAATAAATAATTCCTGATAAATAAATAATAAATAATTTCGGATAAATAATTACAATCAGTATAATTTAAAAAAAAATGGTAAATTTTACCCAATTGGAAGTAAAATTGAAAATTTCGTAATAAGGAAGTTATGAGTCGGTTTTTCCATTAGTGTTATACCTTTCATTTGAATCCCTTTTTTAGTTTCGGTTTAACTTTTAAAAACAGCAATAACCTTCGGGAAAGGGTCGAAAAATGTCGCACGACTCGCGCGTGCCGATTATTGCGAACCCTTTTTAAAAAAATACGACTCGATTGTAAAAGGGTATAACCTCGAGCGGGTTAGCGAGAAAGGATCGTTGATCACCAATAAAAGGGATTTAACCATTTGCCATTGGCTCAGTGTTGCAAACCTCTAATCCTTTTTAACCCAACGATTTTGTGTGTTCGTATTGGACACTGGCGCAAAGGGTAACCGCTCACAACCCCTTGTGTGAAAAACCTTTAAGTTTACTCACCACTTTCCGAAAAGAATCATTCCACCATAAAGAAACTTTCCTGATTGCCTCGTGAAGAAAAAAAAAAAAATTCCCGTGTCCCTGGAAATCGTTTTTTTACGACTTTTTTTTACTGAAATATATATAGATAGATGGAAAAGAGGAGGGGGGCTTTAAAAAAAAGGTTCTTGTCCGCCTTTCACCACTCAGAGAAGGGTTTATGATATTTCCTGATTCTTTTCTTCTTCTTCCTCTTTTTCTCAATTTTCAGAGTCGCTTCGAAATTTTCATATACCCTTTTTACAATCCTTGCGAAAAGACCCTTTTTTCGGAGTCATATTTTTTTTTATGCGTTTATTGCCACTGGAGGGGTTTATGCTGTGACACGTAACAACCCTTCAAAAAAAAAAAAAAAAAAAAAAAAATACTCGGCAAATAACCCGAAGGAGAAAGGCTCAATTTTGCTTTCGTTTAAAAAATATTACCACTTGTAAAAAAAGGAGGACGTTTGGAAAAAATTTTGTGGTTGATGCCGATACTGATTCATGGGTCAAAACATCCTTTTTCCTAGCCTCTAACAATTATTTTCGCTACCATGTTTTGGAAATTTTTTGGAAAAATTTGAAAAATTCAATTTTCGATAATTGAGTAATTACTAATTATTAAAATTAAAAAAAAATTTTTCCAAGAAGGTTTAATTCAGTTTTTAAGAATTAAATAAATGGTGATAAATAAATATTTTAAAAAATTTCTTTATTGGTTATTTTCAACAAAGATTATTTCAGTTTTGGAGAATTAAATAAATATTAAAAATTTCAAATAGATTTTTTCTGTATACTTTTTGGGAAAGATTGGCCCTTCTTCTCTATTTAGAGAGATAAAGTTTGTTTTTCCTGAAAGAATTTATCTTTATATATCAAAATTTCGAATTGTGTTTGTATTTGATGGGGAGGAAATAAAAGTGAAGGGAAAATTTTCAAGTGGAAGGGCGCGGTACATTTGCGCTTCGGTGTTCGCTATTCATCGCGTTTATGGTCAAGGTTTCCATAAAAGGGTGTGTTGCAAGGACCCACACCCCCAATCCATCAATTTTATGACTGTTTGCAAATTCTCCCTCTCTCCTCTCTCTCTTTCTCTCCTTTCGCAAAGGCTTGCTTATTCATAGAAACGTCGAGATAATCAGTCAAGGACCAAGGTCGTATGCCTGGTTTTACAATTTAACCCTAATTAAAGAGGTACAAGTACTTTCCCCTTGCCTAAAAATGGATATATACCTCCACGGGCAGAACCTTACACCAATTCTCGTCACTGTTACGTACTTTTATGTCCACTTTTATGCAACAGTTTGCAAATTCCATTTTCAGCCTGTCTTCTTACTTAATATATAATGTCATTTAGAGACATTTAGAGAAAGTGTTTCGTCATTTAGACAATATATTATACGCAAGCATCACGGGGGACGCTTTTCATGGCGAGTCGCCGTAATTTAGGATCACGTCCCAAAGACTTATTTCCATATATACTACATTGTAATTATTTACCAATATTTCCAAATTTCTATTGCAATATTTTTCAAATTATTTCACATTTCGAATTTTACTAAAGTTTTCGGATTTTTTCATTAATGTTATGCACATTTACTTTACATTTCTTTTTAAATTCATTTATGCAGTTATTTACTGCTAAATAAATAAATAAATAAGTAAACAATTATGCAAAAAAATTAAAAGACTCATAATATTTATTTCCAATATTTCCAAATTTCTATTGCAATAGTTAATAAAGTTAATAAAGAACATTTTTTTCATGTTTACTGATCGAATAATATTAATACCCACACTGAAAAAAATTTATTTGATTCAAATAACCAATTATTCATTATCAAACAAATATTTACTTGAAACAAATAATTTTCATTTCATTTAAATAAGTTGTAAGTGAAATAAAAATTTCCGTTGTATTTGAGTCAAATACCATTTAATTGACTCAAATAAAATTGATTCTGTACAAATAAATATTTATTATTGGATAATAGTCAATAAGTAATTCATTATTTGAATCAAATAATTTTTTTTCAGTGCAAGAATACCTAATGAATAATAATATAATAACAATAAAAGTAATAATTATTATTTTAACAAATAATAGATAATAGTATAAGTAGCGATAATTATTAATATATTTTCGATTATTGTTGAATATTTATTACTAAATCAATTTGAAAATCAAAATTATAATATTTCAGGCAGAGGAAGAATAAGATTGAAATCTTGTCGAAGAAGTTGAAATGAAGGAATTGTTAGTTTAGGGTTACAAGATTATTGCACATTATCGTTTCTGTTGGAATTCTACCACGCGCCTTCAACCCTTTGAGAGAACGTTGTACCGAAGGTATCTATTTCGTCTTTCTTCCACTCTCAGAGAATTTCATACCTGATGTAATTACGGGGAGGATTAACTCTTTCAAGCTATACGTAAGGGTTATCTCCAAGTGACAAATCTTTCACTCTTTAATTTCTCAAAGCGGTCCAATTAAGACTAACTATTATAATTATAATTATTAATTTATTACTATTATTCTTATTATTATTCTCATTTTATTATTCTTATTCTTATTTTTATTCTTATTCTTATTCTTATTCTTATTCTCATTTTATTATTATTATTATTATTATTATTATTATTATTATTATTTTATTATTATTGTTATTATTCTCATTTTATTATTATTGTTATTATTATGAAAATTAAAATTTCCATTTTGAAACATTGACGAAAAATCAGAATGCAAATTTATTTTAAGTAAATTGTAAAATGTACACCTGGACTTTAATTTTTCTTTAATGCAAAATTTACCTCAAGTAAATTGTAAAATGTACATCTGGACTTTAATTTTTCTTTAATGTAAAATTTTTGACAAAACGAATAGCAAAAGAATTGTGTGAAATAATCCAATCGTGAAATCCAAATTTATCTAATTACTTTTTACAATAAGGAAAACGCTAATGAGTGTCCTAATGAATTTCTAATGAATGCGCATTTAAAAGGAACGACAAAACTATGTTCATTATTATATAGAAGAGAATATTTACAATTTTAGATTAAAGATAATAATATACGAAAAAGTATATATCTTGAAAACAGTGGGAGGTGGTAATTACCGGAAAAATCCGCATTAGCGTCAGTTACACCTGTTTTTCAGGGGGGAGGGGGGAAAAACCATGCAATGCACCTTTTGTTATTGGAAATCTGCACCTTTTTAGTCAGTTTTGAAATCTAAATATCCTCATTCAAAAACACTTGAAATAATGATCGTTTTGGTACAGCAAAACATTAATCCTCCTCTATGGGAGCATTATTGTATATAAGGGTTGAGATTTATTGAATAGATTCCACATCGAATTTGATGGCCACAAAACACCTCTAGACTACCATAGTGATGCTTTTGGAGTTTATCATAATGAATAATCGCACAAAAGCCCTTCCTGGTTTTGAAGCAGGTAAAGGGTTTGGGGAACCCCATGAAGCTTTAGAACTGAATTTCCATCCATAAAAAAAAATCATATCAATCGGTCACAAAAGCCGTCTCTATTTTTTGCTTCATGATACATTCAAAAGACTTCAATAATCACCATCATAGCTTTATCTTGTTTTTTCATCATTATTATCCTTATTCTTATTAGTAGACACAAAAATTTTATGAGGGTAATTTATCAATTTACAGTTTGAGCTAATTTGTAAACATAAAGTATCTAACGAAATAAGGATTATAAAGAAAAGGAGGTAATTTTGAAGATGGAAAAATCTTTTTTTTTTTCTTTTCTGTTTTAGAAAAGAAGACAAATTGCTTCTTATTGTACAATGTATAGTAACATGCGATTATTTGAATAATCAGCCCGAAGGGAACCTATTAGATGATAAATATTGTTCAGCAAAGAAAATTGGCGCTCGAATTCGATGTCGAAACTTCATCAGCTATTGGCATCCTATCAATGCTGCGGGCCACGTGCAAACTCGTGTACAAACACATATACACATACATCGTAACCGCTGACTGACAACCTACCAATTTCGTATTATTATTGGTTAAGCAAATAATGCCGAAAGCGTTGACTCAGAATTGCACACACCATTCAATGCCTCGGTCATTTTCCAGTATTTCTGGTATGCAACGTCTTTTTTTTCTTCACTTTAAAGAATGGAGAACTTTGAAAGAACGCCAATTGTTTATTGTTATTACTTCAACAATCATCAATTTCAATTCGCAAACTTTCACAATCCAGTGCTCCTGATTTCAAAAAACACAATGACAATGTATCGTAATGTGTATTATTATTTTTTTTTTCTTCGGGAAGAAATAATAACATGAAAAGTGTGCGAGCAAACAATATGTGATTATTGTTGGGGGAAAAACGTGAATTTCTCTTTATGGAAAAAGTTTTTTGAAAATACTTCTAATGGGGAATTATTTGTACTTGTTACGAACTGATATTACTGAACTAGTTCATGAAAGTAAATATCAAGCTATTAGAGAATGGCTTTTAATAATTATCATCAGGAATTACGGAACCAGTTCTTGAAAATTAGTATCAGGCCATTCTGGATTTTCATTTGGATATTTGTACTTGGTGACGAATTGATATTACTGAACCAGTTCTTGAAAATGAGTATCAAACTATTATAGAGTGGCTATTAACAATTATCGTCAGGTATGACTGAACCAGTTCTTGAAATTTAGTATCAAGCCATTCTGGATTGTCATTTGGATATTTACACTTGGTAACGAGTTGATATTACTGAACCAGTTCTTGAAAATTAATATCAAAATATTCCGGATTGTCATTTGGATATCTAACGAGTTGACATTACTGAAACAATTCTTGAATATTAGTGTCAAATTCTGGATTACCATTTAGCTAATAATACTGTTTTCAGCTAATATTACGGAACAAGTTTTTAAATATTTGTGATTATCCATGAAAGATTACTACCAGTTAACTATAAGTAGAAGTTTCTAGCTATTCCTGAACAAGTTTTTCAAAATTAGTTTCAAGTCTTTAGGGAATAATATAATATAAATAAATAATAATTACTGAACCAGTTCTTGGAAACTAGTGTCAAGCCATTGCAGATTATCATTTGGCTATTACCACTTGATGCCAACTGATAATGAGGAACGAGTTCTTAAATATTTGTGCTTATCCGTTAGAGATTACTATCCTTGTAACTATGAACACCAGTTGTCAGCTGATTTTCCTGAACTGGTTCCTGAATATTAGTATCAAGCTACTAGACAGTAAGGGAATATCATATACTCATTGTCAAGCAAATATTACTGAACTGGTTCTTGATAAATACCAGAGGCTATTAACTTGTGTCATCAGTAATTAATGAACCAGTTCCTGAACATTCGTACCAAGCCAAAAGGATTGTCATTCGGATATTTGGCAACCAGTCATTGCGAATTATCATTCAAATATTAATACCGCGGTATTAATAGCTGAATGATAATACGCAATGACTGAACCAGTTCCTAAAAATCACCAACTGCAAAACCGCATGTCGACAATACTGAGAAAACAGTCAACCATTAATATATAAGGTTAATTTTGTTATTCCTGGGGAATAAAAATACCACTTTTGACAAAGTTCTGCGAAATGAAACACTGTGATTTACAATATAACGTGAATTACATTTTCCTCCATTTCATCACGCGATGAGATTTTTGATAAGAAGTTTGTGATTATCGCAAAGCGTTCGCTTGTTTCAGGGAGCCTCTTCTCATCTGTAAAACCTTTTATGCAGAGCCACTCGTTACGCGTCATATATCACGGCCAATAACCATCTCATTTCTGCGAGTAGCGGGAGGTGGTAACCATTTTGCGATTCCTCGCGAAATCAGATTATTCTTGAAGGAACTCACAATATGCATGCCGCGGGTATACACATACATGCAGCATATACACAATCTATAAAACAGGGGCGTACGTGCGCGCAAATAACGGGCACACAACAACACAGTGCGGCGCGACGAGTTCTTTATTTTTCGCGCAACGTGTAATAAGGTGGAGAGAAAAAGAAGGAGAGAGAGAGAGAGAGAGTAAAGGGGCCAACAGTACACAGGTCTAATCTGATATCTCAACACAAGGCGAGCGAATATTAATGCCGTCTTGGTTGCTACAAGAATCCTGCTGTTTATCGACTTGCGGCCCCGACTTCTTTTATCCCGGCCACCCGGCCGCGACATGTGAACCGCCGGATCGTAGAAGGGCATATAGCCCATTTGAATTACATTGGCTATATGCCCTTCTACGATCCGGCGGTTCATGTATACGCAATTCCCCGGCACCCCATAAAGCTAATGAGTCATGGGTTCATAGGTCTGGGCAACAGGTGCGCGAACGCCATCCAATATATACCGCGGCGTATATACTTATATGCCTCTGCTGCATGTGCTAAAAATGAAGCGAGACCTACATTTATAAAAAAAAACCCCAATGTCGGATTTTTAAAACCTCGATGCTATTTTACGATTTTTAGGAACTGGTGCAGTAATTTCAACTACTAACCGCTGTATTAATAGCTAAATGATAATTTGCAATGATTTGTCACAAATATTCAAGAACTGGTTCAGTAATACCAGCTAGTCATAAATAAATGACAATCCCGAATTGTTTGATACTCATTTTCAAGAACTGGTTCATTAACTGCTGCGACAATTATTAATAGCCGTTCTCTAATAGACTGTTGACTAATTTTCAAGAACTAGTTCAGTAATATTTGCTAACAATGAGTATGACTCGCTATTTCCTAATTGTCTAATACTAGCAATCAAGAACCAGTTCAGGAATTTTAGCTAACAACTGTTGTTTATACTTAACTAATGGTACACTAATGAATAAACATAAATATAATATCTGGTTCAGTAATATCAGTTGGTCACCAACTGTAAGTAACCAGATGATAATCTGCAATTTGACACTAGTTTCGAAGAACTGGTTCAGCAATACCTAGTGAAGATTATAAAATTATAAATCCACATTTCCTAAAGCTTTGATACTAATTTTCATGAACCAGTTCAGGAATATCATCAAACGACCAGTGTGAGTAGCTAAATGATAATTTGCAAGAGTTTGGTACAAATATTCAGGAACTGGTTCAGTAATCTGAGAGGGAGGGAAGTGTAAATAATCAAAAAACCAATTCGGAATTTGACACTAATTTCCAAAAACACCTAAATACCTAAATAATAATAAATAAATACCTGAATAATAATTACAATTAGTAAAATAAAAACAAAGAAAGAAGATTAATGAGGATTCGGGAAAAGAAATTAGTATGAAAACTGTCTGATGAAATAAAAGAAAATCCAATGAGAATAGTATTGAAAGAACATTAAGGAGAGATTCCGCTGGCACGCGTGTGATTCACGCGTCTGTGGCAAGCGACGCTCTAAATAAATTCGTGTGCGAGGCCAGCAGGTAGTTAGCTTCATCCCCGCAAGCAATCGGCTGATGTCCGGTTCACCACGCGCCGCAAAACCAAAGCAGTGCAACCTCCATAACCGGCCACCACGAACGCTCACAGCCAAGTGACGTTCTTTCCCCTCCATAAGGCCGTCGCGCGGCACGCTCGAACACGCGTGGGATGACAATAGGGAGGGGGGAGAGAATTCCATCCTCAACCAATCCTGACTCGTGAGTCGTACGCCGCAACGAATCGCCAATCTTTCATTGGATACCTTCAAAAATTTCCCCCCACTACTTAAAATTCTCCCACTTGTCTTCTGCACCCACAGTCCTGTGTCCTTATCCACTTGCACCCTTTTTCTTCCCTGTCCTTCTTTCTTCTCTTAAAATTCAACTCCTTTCTCACACTTTCAATATTGAGTCAATCTTTCTTTAGGTTCTTTTTCTTCTTCTTCTTCTTCTTTAGTTTAATAAGAAACTTTTCGTCTTATTTTTTTTATTGGAAATTACATCATCGTGCAAATGAATTAGTGGATGATTGTTATCATTTCTAGATAAAAGGTGATTAATAAATAAAATTGTGTGTCGAGTTGGATTTTTTAATATATATATATATCGCACGCGCGAGAAACATCATTGACAAGTTTGACCTTTGTTCGGTGCCAAGCGGAGCAAACGAAGACGATCGCCTACACACGTAGTGCGAAACAAATGCCTACATAGAGAATACTTGGTCGCATAGCGGAGGAGGATTTCGATAGGCGTGGGGGTGGAAATCAGGCACGTGCCAGAATAGCGAGCATGCGTGCGTCAGTCAGCTTGGTGGCACTTACTTATTTTTCAAATGTACAACATGCACAGACTTGTGACGTCTGCGTGATGCCAAGTGTCAGACATTCTATATCATTAATGGCGCCTGTTTTCTGCAGATAAAAAGAAACTTTAGTTATTAATCGTCACGCTACACGGTGATGAAAAAAAGAATTTAAAAAAAAAATTCATCGCCTCTTAGAAGCTGATAAGCACTTTTATTTTATCCGTTGATAAAGACATCTATCATGCTATCTCCCTATTATCTCCAATGTGACTTATCTCACATATTTTATTCATTTTTGTTACTTGTACTAGTACTAGTTTCCTCTAGTAAGATTTGATTCGAAGTTCGAATATGGCAGAAATTGAAATGAATACCAAAATAGGAGACAAATATGAAGAGTGAAGAATGAAATGGTAAAATTCTGATTGACGAAGCGTGCGTCAATGAGCGTCCACATTTGGCGATACATTTCAAAGAACGACACGGCGGTGAAGGCTTCCTGACCCCAGAGAGCACGGTTAATAGCTGGCCCCACTCCACTTGAGAATCTCCTAGTGGGGGGGGTCTTTGGGGGTCCGTACGGCTGCAGGCCGACGCATCACTGGAGAGGGGGGAGAATCAGTAGGTGGGGCGCGCAGACTTGGCAAAGGGCCTTAAAGGCAACCGAGTTTTGTCCGGGTATTGGAATTTTCATGAGTGGGGGGTATAAGTCCAGGATAAACCGTCACGCGCTTCCCCTACCTTGAGAATTCTTCCATCCCCACTTTGCGCACTTGGAGCATTCCATCGCTTGCCACGTTCTCCGAGAGGCACCGAGAGCCGAACAGAAAACTTTCAGCGCTCGATTCGAATCAGTCGAGCTCTGACGCGCCTTGTGAGAGGTCGATCAAATATCCCGTGCAAAGGAATTGTGCTTAGTGAACTAAGTCATCACCATTATTAATACATATACTCTTGTGGATTTTCTCTGAAGATTAAAAGTGATTAGCGAAAAAATTACAACACAGCAGTGCTTCAAAAAAAAAAACAGTGCAACTTGACATTAATTTTGGATTACGTTTTTTTTGGGTTTTTTGGTGAAGTGATTTATTTTCGATTTGAAAATATTAATTAATTTGTTGAGATGGTGACCGGAGTTGGTGCCAATATGCCGACTGGGGGTGTAACTGTTGGTGCAACCCCACCGGCGCAACACGTGCCCCAGGAAGCGGGACAACCACCTGCACAAACCACCACCAACTCTTCCTCACCCACGACGACAACAACTCCAAGAAGATCGGGCGAAAATCGACGGGTTAGTTTCATTATTTCATTTTCAATGAGGATTTTCATCTATTAGACAACTTTCGACTAGGAGAAAAAATTGCACCTTGAACTATTAATTAAAATCCGGGATTTTTCCCCAAATTTTGTTGATCTGTAAATGATGACTTAGAACAGATAATTAACTTCTATGAACAGATACAAAACTAGAATTCTGTTGACAGAAGCTACCAAGTCAGCCAATCTCTAAGCCCAGTCTTAGAAAAAAATTTTCTGTATCTGATGGTCCAAGTTGTAAAATTCAAAGAATTAGCTAATTTCCTTTAGTACAAGTTTAACAAAAATTTAACTTCACCAAATGTTTCAATAGTTACGAATTTGAAATCTAATTTTTTGATTTTAAAATGCAATTTTGGTTAGCAAAAATTTATAATCACTTTCATCGTCAATTTCCTGAAAAGTTTAATCTTAAAAACAAAAATTTAAAAGCTTCAAAATAAATATTTGTAAGATTCTGATCTTTTAAATGTTTATTTTTAAGATTAAAATTTCGTAGAAATTGATGATGAGGATGATGAATTTTGGCTGATTGGAAAATTAATTGTACAATCATTACTAATTTAAAAAAATTTTTTTAAACGTGGAAGTAAAAATATTTTGACTTTCAAAAAGAGATGATGATGTATTTTCTGATGTGACGGGACAAAAGCTTAATTGGAAATTTTTTTTCTGATTACAGAGTAACAAGCCGATCATGGAAAAGAGACGTCGTGCCCGCATCAACAATTGTCTGAATGACTTGAAAACTCTCATCCTCGATGCAATGAAGAAAGACGTAAGTACCTTTATTCAGTCTATTTCAACTGCGCTGATTCTGATTTCCTTTCACGGCTTCAATTATATTGACATGTTCTCTCTTCTTTAACATCTCGTACTATTCCAGTGCCATTGAAATTGTCATTGATATTTAGAATAAATTTTCCCCGCTTTCAAATTCATCAATTTTTGGAAATAATTTTCTTCTTTTTCAAAAAAAATTTCTTGTGTGGAAAAAAAATTTTTTACCTAATGGACAATTTTTTTTCTCTGATTACAGCCAGCCAGGCATTCGAAATTGGAAAAAGCTGACATTCTGGAAATGACAGTGAAGCACTTGGAGACTCTCCAGAGGCAACAGGTTGCTCTTGCGGCAGCGACGGATCCCAACGTTTTGAACAAATTTCGCGCCGGATTTACGGAATGCGCTGGAGAAGTTGGCAGATTTCCTGGACTTGAAGCATCAGTGAAGAGACGTCTGATGGCACATTTGGCCTCATGCCTGGGACCAGTCGACAACAACGGAACAGTGGTGCAAACAACCACCACCACAACAACAACGTCCCAACAACAAGTTCAAGCGGCGCCAACAGCTCAACTTCAACTTCACATTCTCCCACAAGTTGACGCACCACCACGAATTCAGGTCCAACAGTCAAATGGAATTGTGTTCGCCAATACGAATGGCCTTCAAGTGGTACCAACGAGATTGCCGAACGGTGACATTGCTCTTGTTCTACCAGCTGGAGCAAAAGCCACCCCCGTAACATCACCCGCCACCTCACCTGCGCCAAGTTCGCCAATTATGCCAACACTAATTCCCATTCCCCAAAGGACGGCAAGTACAGCATCAGCGTCCTCCTCCACTTCGTCAACAAGTTCCACCTCAACGTCAGCGGCAAGTCCAGTTGCTTTCGAGGCACCACCTTCCAATTTTATGGCAAGGTCACCCCAATACACCACCAGTCATCGAGACGTCGCCACCTCACCAGCCAATGGTTACACCAGTGATCCCGAATTCGATCCACGAGTCTACAGTCCACCTCTTCAAAAACCCTTGGCTCTTGTCATGAGGAAAAGTGTAATGCCCGAAATTGAAGACAAACCCTGGAGACCGTGGTAGACAACGAAAAAAACAGTGCTGTTCTTTCTTCATTCCATAAAAATAAGAACTGTTACCAAGTCAGAATTTTTCTCTTTCCGAATATTTTGTTCCTTCTTGCATGATTCTCCCCATCATCAGAGAACTGTCTTCATTGGCCAGTTACTTTTCGGAAACAGTGCCTTGTAAATATGTTTATTATTAATATAAATCCAAATCTTCCTTCAAACGAAGATATTGTATATTATTTTGTTCTCAGTGATATTTTTGTCTACTTAACTTTAAAAAAAAAACCCTGAAATCATCAGATCTTCTCTCGAAAGCATTATTTTCTTACATAGTGATATATATATATATAAATATTAAAATATATATGAATTGATAATGCTTTTGTTTAAATAGCTTTTTCGTTTCGAGACGGATGCTGTTGATGTCATGTAAATAATTTCTTATTTGTTTTTAAGTGCCTTACGCAACAATAATCACCGAGGTCTTCCATTATGTTTGTTTTTTAAAGAAAAAAAGAAACTATTTTTCGTTAAATCCAAAAACGTCAAAAATATGTTTCTAGTTTTGACGATTCTACGTTTGTACAGTTGATTCGAAAAATAATCGAGTCAAATTTTATATAGAGTTTAAGTATATCGATGATTAAAATGTAAAAAAAAAAGTATAAATGTGATGTCTGCAGATGGTATGTTCTATTTATATTTATGAGTGCAACGAATAAAAAATCTATTATTCCTCTATTGTCAAAAATAGAAAACCACGCTTATTATGAGATAGGAGAATCAAATAAATATTGATCTCTTTATTGAAATTACATAACGATCTACTTTATTCTTCACCCTTTCTACTAGATTTAAGGATCTTTAATTCCAGATCAATTTTATTTTGCACATTTATTATTTCTTTCATTTTACATCAAAATTGACTATCAAATAATTTTAAACCAAGATTTATGAACAAAATCAATAATTGGAAATAATTTCTGAAAATTGATTCATCTAAAATTTTTTAAAACTGGAAATGCATTTTTCTTTGCACTTTTCTTTATTGAAACCTCAATAAAAGATATAAATATTCTCTTTTCTTTTTCCTTCATAATGGTGAGAATTGAATCGTGGAATTCTAAATCAAGTTTAAAAGTTTTTTTTTGTAAATGATTGAAAGTAATATAAGAACTTCACGGATGAGCGATTTTGTGGTTGTCTATCCTGTCTAAACCTGTCTTGAGTTGGCGATTTTTGCAAAGTTTTCAGCAAAGTGGTGTCATCTTGAGGCAGATTTTGGGATCTGTACGACTCCATGAACCGGTTTTGTTTCAAAGAATTGAGGGAGGACCACATGCAGCCCTTTCCTTTTCGCTTTAGGGCCTTGCGCGACTTTCAGTAAAGTGCTGCCATCCTACGGAATAATCCTCAACACTCAAATGGGACTAAGGCCCTTTGGATGCAGTCAAAATCCGTATATAAAACAGTATTCTACCAGACTTTATCTACATTTAAAATATTTTTTAAATTAATTTTTATTTATTCAAATTTTATATATTAGAAAAAATTTTATTGTCAAAGAAACAACCATTAAAATTGAGACTAATACCATCGATTATAAATATCATTGGTTATTTAAAATTTCTATTTACAATTGGTTGGTATAGAGTAAAATTTATGGTAATTACAAATAATGCTAGTAAAAGTAACGATATTCTGGTTGCACTTAGTGGTTGTTACAATCAATGGTAATAGTAACAGTAACAGCAAATTAAAACTGTAATTAATGGTTGTTACTTTCAGTGATAGTTAAACTTAGTTAAGATTTTGGTAGTTAGAAAAAAATTTATTGAAATTAATGGTGGTTACAATTAATAGTTGTTACAATTTGGTCCCAATTTTTAGTATTTGCAATTATGGTAGTAGTAACAAGAAATAGTAACTGCGATTAATGGTTGTTACTTCTAGTGGAAGGTAACATAGTTACGAAAAATACTATTTAAAATTAATGGTAGTTACAATTGATGGTTATTACAATCAATAGCAGTTACAATTATGGTAGTAGTAACAAGAAATAGTAACTACGATTAATGGTTGTTACTTCTAGTGGAAGGTAACTTTATTATAGTAGTTACGAAAAATACTATTTAAAATTAATGGTAGTTACAATTGATGGTTATTATAATCAATAGCAGTTACAATTATGGTAGTAGTAACAAGAAATAGTAACTGTGATTAATGGTTGTTACTTCTAGTGGTAGGTAACTTTATTATAGTAGTTACGAAAAGTACTATTTAAAATGAATGGTAGTTACAATAAATACCAGTTTCAATCATTGGTAATAGTAACAAGTAGTAACTGCAATTTATGATAGCTGTATTTCATGATAGTTACGATTATTGTCAGTTACAATCAATAGAAGTTTCAATTATTGCTAAAAGTAACAATAAATAGCAACTGAAATTAATGGTTGTTACTCTAGTTCTACTGAATGGTACTTTTGTTGAGTAACATTCAATGGTACATATACAATATAAATAGTCACAATTAGTAGTTGGAATCATAATTTGCAAATTAATTTTTTATAACTAAATAATAATGGTTGATACAATGTTTATACCAAAGTAACAGCAAAATGTACCAATTTTTGTACCACTACTTTGTACTAATTTGTTGTTAAAAATTACTAACCATAACAAATGTGGTCGCAACAATGTGAAACAACGCCACTGAACAAATTGTTTTCAATACTCGCGTTACTCAATAACAATTTTTTTCCTCCCGAACAAAAATTCTCAAACCATGTTTTGTTGATTACATAAATGCAAAAATTGCGGGGATAATTAACGCAGACGATAATTCAGCATCAATTAGTATCAGTTTTTGATTGAAACATCTATATAGATATATATATATATTTATACTCCATTTTTATTATTCAGAATCTTGATGTAAACCAATCGTCTCGACGAGGTAATTATACATTTATGAAACTAACGGACAATGAGAGTGAATCACTTCCACTATATATACATATTCTCATCATCTGCTATTATTTTCGTCTTTTTTCTTTTTTCCTGTTAGACACCGCGCTTCTTTTACAATATGTATATGGATAATTTGTACGTAAAGGAGAAGCAAAACATCTGAGAAGCAGATCATTTTCTATAATGAAGTGTTAGAGGAAATGATGAGCATTGTTTCAAGAAAATTGTAAATTTTTTTTCTCTTTAAACAATTACAAATATTCTATAATAGTAAATATGAAATATTTTACTGGTGTGGAAATTTTAAACGCACAAAAACATGTTTACCGGTATATTTTATAGTCTTTTCTTCACCACGAGTTTTTTTTCCCTTTAGTTCTTTAATAGAACATGGAATAATCTATTAATTATCGTCTCATTCATAAAACATCTGCATGACAATGACGTGAATTAAAATACAGAACTATTTATTCAAAATCAACAATGAATCTATAGAGCGAAAATCATTGACTATTAAAATCTTTTTATATTTTATTCACATTTTTCGACATTTTTGTAACAAATAGGTAGAGAAATTATTTTCCAAAAAAAAAAGAAAAAAAATGGAAATTTTAATTGCTTATCCGCTTTTTTTTAAATATAATGAATTTAGGTAAAAAAGAACATTTTTTTTTTGTCTGCAAAGCTGAAAAGACTTTAATTTGAAAAGAATAAAAATTTTTTTTGTATTTCAGTTTAAAGTAGAACAGGAAATCATCCTTTTAACATAATCAGCTTGCTTTCTTGAAAGGTAGTCAGTCATTAGTAGCGTGGAGTCACTGTCGCGTGGTTTCAAGGTCAAGGCAAGGTTGACACGCGCCTTACCACGCTACGATTCGCGATTTGTCAGTGGGGGGTCGCATTTGATTCGTTTGTCATGTCACGTCCGATGCACAATCATTTTCACATATATACATATAATACAAATGCTTCAAAATTATCACAGAAAAAGAAAATTTTTTGCCAAATATTTCTCAAATTGGAAAAAAATTTTTGCAACTACTTTAAGTTGTATAATAAAGAATCTTGAATTTTTAATCATTTATTGATTCATATTACATTATTTTTTTCCAAAGAATTCGTAATAAAGCGCATTGTCATCAGAAAAAATTAAAAGAAAAAATTTAATTTTATATTTCAATCATGATGGTCGGGTGAATTTTTTATTAAAAATTGATGGTAATTTGGATCTGATTACTGGCGAGTAATTGAAATCGTTTACTATTTGCAGGCCATGAAAGTGACTCTTTTTATAATGAAGAATGTTTTTACCTTTTTTTTTTATTGTAAACTGCATCTATGAATTCATAATCTTTTAAGAAAGCACGAGGTCAGCTTAGATAAATAATTATTGTCATTGCTAAATCATTACTCCTTCTTAAAGTTGGAAAAACGTAAAAATAATAATTTGTGCTGGCTAAAGTAAAAACTTAGTAAGTCATCGCATTTGCCATAAGAGCGAAAGTCGAATAAGAAAGCTAAGGGACGCTCGCCCTTATGGCAAATGCGACTTACTAGGTTATTAATTTGAACAGTAGATTTGTCCACTACTCTCTTAATTTAAATTAGTCACTTTTTACTATTATGAAATAAGATTGATTCGTTTATTTAATGAAATATTAGTGTCCGTTTTCGATTCATTTTTAGTTAATAGTAAATAATTGTTAGTAAAAAACTACTAATTCATTCCGTTAGGCTACTAATTATATTAGTAAACTTTACTAAAAGAATTAGTATTTTTCAACTAACAATTATTTTCTATTGACTGAAAATTAATCAAAATGGTTACTAATTGTTAGTAGAAAAATACATATTCATTTAGTAAAGTTTGCTAATATAATTAGTAGTCTTACGAAATGAATTAGTAGTTCCTCTACTAACAATTAGTAACCATTTTGACTACTTTTTAGTCAATAGTTATACTAATATATTTAGTAGCCTTAAAAAATTAATTATAAGTTTTCTACTAACAATTAGTAACTATTTTGACTAATTATCAGTCAATAGTTACTCATTGTTAGTAGAAAAATATTAATTTTTTAGTCAAGTTTACTTATATAATTATTAGCCTTACAAGATGAATACTAATTCATTGTTAGTTTTCTACTAACAATTAGTAACCATTTTGACTAATTTTCAGACAATATTTACTAATTGTTAGTAGAAAAATACTAATTCATCTCGTAGACTAATAATTATATTAGTAAACTTTACAAAGAAAAATTGGTATTTTTATTACTAACAATGAGTAACCATTTTGACTAATTTTCAGTCAATAGTTACTAATTCTTATAGTAAGAAAGTTCTAATTTATGTAGTAAATTTTACTAATATATTTAGTAGCCTTAAAAAATTAATTAGCAGTTTTCTACCAACAATTAGTAATTATTTACTAAAAATTAGTCGAAAACGGTTACTAATTTAATAAATAAACAAATCGGTCCTATTTCATTAGTCAAAATAACTCATTCTAGAGAGTAGTTAATAAAATTTAAAATAAATTTTTTTCCTAAAAATTAATTGCAAAATTATCAATTAATAATTAATATTTCATATTTTAAGAAATTTGTAATTTACACGAATCTGTTTCTAGTTAATATCTTCAAATCTTCCAACCCCAGTTTAGTGGACAACCGCCCGAAATTCCACAAAACCGGGGTTACACTGTATAATATAAAAGTATCGCGAACAAATTAATACAAATACAAATTGTCACATGATTTGTCCAAGGTCAATATGTAACACACAAGAGCAAAATGATAAATATCTTTGGCATACGGTTCATTATTTGTAAATTTATCGATATGGAGAGCATTATTAAGCCGTCAAGTGAGTGATTGTAATTGGACGTTCACCTCGCATTCTTTATAATTGCGACAACATACAAGACCTTGATAATATATTACATTTTTTTTTTATCAAGGATT
This sequence comes from Leptopilina clavipes, assembly GCA_001855655.1. Classification (NCBI taxonomy): domain Eukaryota; kingdom Metazoa; phylum Arthropoda; class Insecta; order Hymenoptera; family Figitidae; genus Leptopilina; species Leptopilina clavipes. The sequence goes on from JUFY01022092.1 coordinate 39,672, forward strand.
ATCTTTGCATGAGGCTATAATATACCGAAAGTGGGGGGAGGGGGTTTACTGTAATAGATAGTCCAATTCAGTTGCATTGTTCAGTGTTTTTTTTTTTTTTTTTTTTTTTTTTTTACACTTTCTACTGGCGTCTAGATATATATAGATTAAAAAAGATAAATGACTTTTTGTAATACAATCACTGATTTTATCAATTTTTTCTTTTTCGATAACAATAGTATACATTCATACTCGCGAATTTTTATTATCAATTTTAATTGAAACACTCGCGAAATATTTTTCGATTTTATTATTTATATTGGAGTGGAAAAATTATTTTTGCTTATCAAAAAAAAAGTATGATGTCAAAAAAAACTGATCGCGATCAGTGGATGACGAAAAAATTTGTGATATTGAGTAAAAAGGGGAGAAAATATCAAATCTTAAATTATAAATTATTATTTATTTATATACATTTTTTCACGAATCATTTAACAAATTGGGTATTTTTTGTATCAATTTTAAATCTTTTGCGATAAAATGTATTTCCCAGTAAGGAAAAGAAGAATTTACTGCAATGATAACTATTTGATTTTTGTTTTCTGAGAAAAATAATTTTCAATTTGAATTAATTTTGGAAGAAACAAAAAAAAGGGTAAACAAAACAATTGTAAAATTTCGGCTTGGCGGGAAAAATATTAAAACTGTAAATATTTATTTTTGTCATCAAACAAAAATGGCTCAAGGATATTTTTATTCTGCGAATCTCTCTCTCTCTCTCTCTCGATTTTAAAACGACTTGAATAACGAGTTACCGGACCCGGTAGTGCAGGTATCAATGTAATTACACACATAAACTGCCATTTGCACCACATAGCGTTGCGTAATCACATCGGAAATGTTACAAGATTGGTCGATTGGATCGCATCTCACGTTCCGCGATTTCTTATGAGTGGCAGCATCCCTTAGATAGCAAAGGCGTTTATGGCGGCATTGCCATTCGACTCTCTCCTCGATACAATCCAACCTTCGGCAGAAAGAAACCGAGAGTTTTGGTATATCCAAAAGTTTATTTGAACAACTCTCGAGTTTGGGACCACGTTTAGAACACAAGACGTGTCGGAAGCCGAAACGCATAACAAAAAAGTCCCAATCGTTCAAGATCGTTACATTTCAGTCCCGAATCCTGTTTCCATAAATTTTTCTCCAAGGAATTTTTTTCTCCTCTGCGCATAATGTCCACATAAAAATTTATTATTTTACATAAAAATAATAATAAAAATAATAATAATAATAAAATAAAGAATAATATCATTATTATTATTATTTTTATTCTTCATTGTCATTAAAGTTTGTTTTTGGTCTATTATATACATATAGCAGGTTTAAAATGAAGTCACCAGACGCTGAATAATCAACATTGTGAATGCATTGTCTGCGGAATTGAATTTATATATACAAGAATTTGAGCCAGTCATTCTCATTATAAATCAGCACCTTTCATATGAGAAGAACTGAATAATCGAAATATAAAGAATGGAAAAATTGAATTTACAAATTAACAGAAAAAAAAATTTTTTTTGATGAAAGAAATTTATTTTTAATATATATAGGAAAAATACCAAAATTTCATCTTTCTTTTTCTTTTGAAGATGTAACGAAAAGAAAAAGAATCCAACATGTGTTCTTGTACAAATTTCAATCTACATTTGTAAACATCAAATCCACTTGTGAAACTGATCACGAGAGATAAACTTTGCATAAGAATGAAGACCTTGAAACTTCATGTATGCGAACAAGAAAAACTGGTACTATTGTTTCCATTTATATCAAAACAGTAATAAAAACGTTCTGATAAGTGATTCTTTAGATTTAACATTGCCATGTATGATAATTGATAATAGAATATATATATTTGAAGGCAATCGTTATTGGCTTAATATTTATATACTTTAAGGAAATGAGCAGTGAATTATACTGATGTTTTTGTCAAACATTCGATTTATGGTTCCTGATTGCTGTAAGAGTATGATAAAATTATTTTTTAAAAAGAAAAACGGAAAATCAGCGTCTGTTATAATGATAATTTTTTACAGTCACAATTAATTAATTAATTAATTAATGGTAACTTATTTGGTAGTATATGTGGTTATAATTATCATTTGGTAGTTACAAACAATAGTGGTTACAATTAATAGTAGTTACAACCAATATTGGTTAATTATTTAATTAAATTATTGGTTGTAACTACCATATATTTTTTCACCGCCAATTGTAACTATTTGTAATTATTATTGGTTTTAATAATTATTTTTTGATACTATCATTAATTGTAACTATTATTGGTTATATAACAATTATTGGTTGTAACTACCACTGATTGTAACTACCATAATTAATAATCATTGGTAGTAATTTGTAATAACTATATAATAAATTGAACATATCCACCATCAATTACATTTACCATAAATTGTAATTATTATTGGTTGTAACAATTATTAGTTTTATTAAATAAACATTTGCTAACAATTGAAATTCAAAATACATATTCTATAGTTACAATCAGAAATGGTAGTACCATTTATTGATACAATGACAATCATTTCTAATTATAATCAAATGATAATTATACAAATATTTGCAAATTGTCGTTTATTCATTTCAGAAATGAAAATGCAAAATTTTTCAACTTTTTTTTTCAACCTTGCGATTTTGGGGAGTGTTTGAAGAATAATGACGCGGGCCCAACCCAAGTGCAAAATGTCAGACGCACGCCGCGTGAAGAGGCTAACGAACTTCATCTTCGCGAGATAATACATTGTCATCCTTTGAAAATAAAGCCTCGTTGGAAAATAAAGGTATTCATGCGTTCAGAAGGCAGGTGCATGCTATTTGCTTCAGCCTCTCCTTACTCTCTTGCTCTCGCAAAGGATCCAAAGAGTAATTCTATGCCTAATGATGCATTGCGTGGTAGAATCTCGTGAAGTTTCTCAAATCTCTCCCTCCCTCTCCCCTCACCCTCTCTCTCTCATTTAGTCCTAATGATCTTTCTCTGCATCAAGTAACCACTAACTAAAGGTACGAAAATTTCAGAGCAACACCTGCAGTAGACTATTATTATCAAATTAATATAGAATAACGAATAGGAGTCACGTTCCATTCCCATAATTATACTGGACTACATTCATATCTTCTTCTTCCCCTCACTGATTCTTTAACCACTTCATTATTTTTTCAATATTTTAATTTAACCACCGCGATTTTTTCTATTCGGAGATATTCGTCAATGAAAAAACGGTAAATATTTAATTCTTTATAGAAAATTTGTTAATGACGAACACTGCGGCAAATATATTATGTAACTGTTACGTAACGTTAAGGTATGTGTTATATTATCGTTACATAACAAACACATAATCGTTACGTAACAAATAAGTAAGTAGTAAAAAATAAGTAAGTAGTAACAAATAAGTAAGTTCTGTAACTTGTTCTATAACAGTTACGTAACTATTACGTAACTGTCACATAACTGTTACGTAACCTTTACAAAACTGTCACATAACTGTTACGTAACCTTTACAAAACTGTCACATAACTATTACGTAACCTTTACAAAACTGTCACATAACTGTTACGTAACTTTTACAAAACTTACATAACTGGTACGTAACTGTCACATAACTGTTACGTAACTTTTACAAAACTTACATAACTGGTACGTAACAGTTACATAACTTTTACTTAACTGTTACATAACTGTTACGTAACTACTACATAACTGTTACGTATATATTTATCATCTTCATGTTATGTAACTCTGAAAGAGCAGTGTTATGTCACAGTGATAAAATTCTGCTGTTACTAGTTAGTCACTTTTTTAACTATTGTTACAGAATTGTTACGTTAAATATTTCATCCTTCTGTTATGTAACAAACAAGACAAGTTTTGTTCTCAAACAACATTTTTTTACGATCGTCAGAGACATAAATTTTGTCTCCTTGTTACAAAATTTTACAAAATTATCACTTGTTTTTATCACTGTTACGTAATTGTAACATAACTTTTTAACGAAACAGGGAGATAACCAGCGGTTAACAAATATGTTACTAGTAAAATGAATCAGCTTCTTACTTTTACGTAATAGTTATGTAACATTTTTACATATTTCTTACTTTGACTGCGAAACTATTTGTATAAAATTTGTTTTTTAGTTCTTGTAAACGATTTTGCGCGTTGTTCTGGTTTATCGCTCATAAACACATTTCATCCATTTGATAAGAAATAACATTTTCCACATATATATATTTATATATATATACATAAATAATAAATAGATTACACTCTAAACAGGCGTTATCAAATATATAAATGTAAATATTCCAAAAAAGAGATGACGCTGTGTTTACGAGCACAGTCCCTGTGTTTTTCATTGCGAAACTCGGTAAATCGGTCATAAAAAGATGTGATGGTATAGAATTTTTTATTTTTCCAAAATAATAATTCTTCACAACATTATCGCATTCCGCAAATGTTATATTAATGCATACGTGTTGAGCAATGTGTGCATTTGGGATTTTAGTCGCTTTATTACAAATTACAACCTCCAGATAAAGTACATATAATACTTGGAATATACCAGACACGCGTCAAAAAATAATCCTCAACACTTTATAGACAGTGTGTATCAAATATTTCATAACACCATTTTGTCTAGATTGTATAAAATTCTCACAATAATTTAACATCAGACATTAATTGAAAATCTTGTCGATGTGAAAATTTTATTTTGACACAAATAAAATTTTTAATTGAACCAAATAAATTTTTCTTTGAACCAAATAAAATTTTTAATTGAACCAAATAAACTTTTCTTTGAACCAACTAAAATTTTTATTTGAACCAAATAAATGTTTCTTTGAACCAAATAAAATTTTATTTGGAACAAATAAATAGTTTAGTGGACTATGAGTCAAATATGTTTTTCTATGGGTGTAAAGATTTATTACACTGTAACATTTAGAATTTAAATGATTTTATCGTAAATTTCACGCTAATAGATATAATAATTTTATTTTGTGTTAGTTGGAAAAGGAAGATGTGATTTTTCAGCAAGACAAAAATATTATAGGCAGAGATCTGGTACAAATTGCAAGTCGTGAAAATTAAGCATCCGAGACTCAAAATGGAAATGGAATATATACTTTATTACGAGGACTTAATTAACTTGAGAAGTTTTTACGAGGGCGAAACCGATGATCGACTTCGACGTTGAGCGAGAGTAATGCTGATTGGGGCCCAGTACGAATTACGGTTTCGCGATTGGCTCGCGCAAAAATTATATGCACCTTCGCTTTTACGATCCGTTAAGTAGTTTAGTCTTATTTATCATCACAGATGGTTGCCCTGATGCAGAATTCATTATTGATTGACTTTTTCGCCTGTCGCTCATCATATCTAAAACAGCAGTGCTGCTCTCTTCATCAAAGAAATAATAGTGCGATTAAAAAAACATTTTGAATTTTGATTCATACTTGATTCATATTCTTTGTTGCGAATTTGAAATGTGAAATAAAAAAGTTTTTATCGCAGCTTTATTTTTGTCGTTTTTTTGGGTTGTATTCGTCGAGACTAATGATTGAAGGGAATGAACACGTGGCAATTACCATTTTAAATGGAATAAGCAAAATTGAAAGACTGTGTGTGCCAATTTTGAGACACGCGCGTGCACGACACAAGTCGCATGTGTCAGACTTCTTGACATGATGCAAAGCGAGCTTTGGAAGCAAACAACGAAAACAAGACCATCTGATATATAGGGAGAGATCGCATGTGAAGTGGATGCACGTGCAAAGTATAAACGTCTCTTGACTTCGCAAACTTACGTAAAATACAGATGAACGAGTGAATATATATACATATGTAATAATGAATTCGCGCATGCTCGCCACCCTCATGTTCCTTTGAATTATTAACCAAAATTACCACTTCTTGCTATTTTTTATTCTTGCTATTTTCGTCACCTTATTGATACCGAAGTTTCATAAAAGAATATTTCCGATTTGTTTCATTTTATTCTAAAAATTATTTTCTTTCAATTTAGATTCTAATTGAATCGTGAATTTCAAAAAGGGCTCAACTCTAAAAATCATAAGAGTCATTTTTACTGTCATTCGTTATGCGAAAATGACACTTATGCTTTTTTGACTTGAGCCCTTTTCGAAATTCACGATTCAATTATTTTTCATTTTGAAATAGAAATATAATATATTTGGTTCAAAGAAAACATTTCTCTGGATGGATGATAATTATGGAAGATAATTATGAGCTTATCATAAATTAAAAAAATTTATATTTTCTACATACACAATTCGTATAGTGATAATTTTGAAAAATGGATCAAAAAGTATCACACTGTCGACACTGATCAATCTTGAGATCTTGATCCCTGTGGAAGTAATTATCAGGAATTATGTCTCATACGAGTAATTATAAGCTAAATACCGGCTACAACTCTTCGATCATAATATGAAAACCACCAAAGAGAATGTATTTCTCTTTTCTCATTGCTATGCATGAAAGAACTCCTCATATCGTTGTGGTAATTGATTTCTGTTTGGAGCAAGATATTTACATACGCTAATGATGTGTTTTAGTTAGTTTTCATCTGCAACAGCATCGTAAAAAAAAATGGTTCGCGAAATTTTCAAACACCTTTTGCTTTTTATCAGCATCATCATCATCATTATTATCATCATCATCGATATAGATAAAATCAGCGATGATGATCGATCGAGACCCATCATCAATTGGTCCCTCGATAAATACCTTTTCAGGATTTTAATTCCTCTCTTAAATCCCGTTGCACTTTGTACTTTGTGTATATATTAAAGTATACTGCGGACAAAAAAAAAAAAATGAGAAAATCAGGTCCCAAGTCGCCACGTCATTAAAAGGCAGTCGTGAGCCAAAAGGCTTTTGCGACATCAAATTACGAAAGGTGACATGCCATGATTTAAGTACGGCTATCATGATGGTAATCATCATATATTGCGTCAAGGTAGACACTTGAGGCTTATGTTTCGAACCTTACTTTCATGGAAGATTTACATTTTATCTGAATTAAGGTGCATCATCGATTTAGACTGTACTTTTTGAATAGAGAATAAGATTCAAAATCTAGAATAAGATTTTTCTTCCATTATTGTAAGATAGAAATGGTAAAAACTCCTTTGGTATGTAATAAATTAGTTAAAATAACAATTCTCCTTTCCCTTTCCACCTTTTTCATCTCTCTCCATCTCTCCGGTTTTTCTTCTGGGACCACAAAAACAAAATACAAAAGCACAAACACGCACGCACAAACACTAATAGCGAAGAGAAACGAATCGAATACATTTCTTTAAAACAAAACCGTAAGCACTCTTGGTTGCGCGTGGCCGAAACTGTCGATACATTCCTATAAGGTCTGATCCAAGCTCTCAGTGTCTTTTTTTCTTCTCCGCATCATATAATACTCATCGAAGGATGCAATTCGGTCCTTACGATCCATCCGACAAAAAGGTTTCTCAAATTGTATTCAGGTAATTTAGTTTTGTTTCCCAGGAGTTCAGTTTTATTGCATCTCAACATGTACAAACTTGAGCGGCAAAATAACAGAAAAGAAAAAAAAAGGACAAAAAAATTAACATATAAACTGCCACCCATTTTCTTGTGTTTACTGCTTCCATCACAACTTGTATATACATTTCATTTTAAAATATATATATATACCTGAATTATTTCTATCGAAATTCACTTTCATTTTCCGTTTAGAGGCAATCACAAATAATTGAGATATAAATCTTGAAAAGTATTTTTTTGTTTCAAAGGAGTAATAAAATTCTACTTTCTGCATTTCTATTTATAACTGCGCAAAAATAAACATTACCAATAGAGGAATTCTATATAAGGAAATTTGCATTTTTTTGTTTAAAAATATTTTTCTAAATTCAGATTTATTTCTATTCTGGTACCACAGTTCGATAATCGATCAAATATTGGTGCTGTTTTATTTTCTGGTAACAATTTACTATTTTAAAGTAAAAAAACAGTTTTGAGTTCTGGTATCAAAACTCGAAACTCAAACAATAGTTAAACATCTGATCCTCACTGTAATCTGGTACCAAAGTGCTACCATAGTTTTTGGTACCAAGAGGGACCAATTTCTCGTGTCTATTAGCACTTTGGTACCAATTGGATTTAAAACTCGTGTAATATCGAACAAATATTCTGGTACCAAGTGCTACCATAGTTTTTGGTATCAAGTGGTACCAAACTCTTATGTTAGGCAGTACTTTCACTTCTGGTACCAAACTCTAAATTATATTAACAATGGGTAATCATCATCCTAGCTTCTGGTACCAATTGGTACTTGAGTTCCGGAGATATTAACGTATTATCAAACATTTGGTTCTAAATGCTATTAGTACGCTTTAGGTACCAAGTGGTACCAAACTCTTATGTTAGGCAGTACTTCCACTTCTGGTACCAAACTCTAAATCATCTTAACAATAGTTAATCATCATCCTAGCTTCTGGTACCAATTGGTACTTGAGTTCCGGTGATATTAACGTATTATCAAACATTTGGTTCTAAATGCTATTAGTACGCTTTCGGTACCAAGTGGTACCAGTCTCTAGTCTTACGTACTATTCCAACTTCAGATACCATTTGACACCAGAAATCAAGTAATACCAAATGGTATCAATTTTAGAAAGTGTAAATTATATCCTGGTAGCAACTGATACCAGTAGTATTTAAGTTGTATAAATCGTTAACTATTTGGTACCAAATTCTATTTAGGTATCTGGTACCAAGGGAACCAGATGCAAACGTTAGACTACTTCCACTTCTAGTACCAATTTGTTTGATATTTCAGTTGCTATCCACAGCTTTTGTCAAAAAGTGGAACCAATTTAATTTTTGTTTTACATTTTACTTTAAGTGTCACATATTATTTCATTTTCTGGTACCACTGGAAGGACACTTTTTCCAACATTTTTTTTCTTGTTACCAGGTGGTACCAGAGGTAAAATAATTTATAAAACTGTTAAATTAAAATTAATATAAAAGATATGACAGCACTTGATTAAAATAAATTTTAATTGGTACCAGTAATAGGAATAAAGCACAAAAAATTGGTAGCACTTTATACCAAAATCGAGAAAACTTCGACAAAATTTACCCAGTTTCATTAGTTTTTCTGAAAATGATTTGAACATCAAATTAAAAATTATATGTTCAAGTGATTTTCAAGTGTAGCGAATTTTCTCCGTTCTGAGAAGCCGAAAAATAACGAACCTTGAAAGTGTTTCGGTTTACCTGGGTTTTTGGCGATTTTTGCCAATTCACTGGAGTTCTACGAGCGAGCTCGGTGTAATGTCCGAGGGACTTCCAGCGAGTTGATAAAAAGCGGAAGGAATGTGCAGTGAGACGAGATCCCGACCTTAAGATCGCGGGGTGGGACATCACCCCTTTTTAGGCTCGCTATATATATATATATATATATAGGCAGGAAGGGGCATCGTGCCGTGCCTGGTATCAAATATTGGCTTGTGCGTTTGAAACAGCTGCCATTTCTTTGTAACAATTCCATTCGAGCACTTACATTATATACAGATAGTCAACACTGTAATTTTCCCATGGATCACGCTCTCACTTTACTATTCAGGAATTTTCAATTGCTCTTCTGTAAAAACCAACTCATAGAACTCATTGTCCTTTAAAAGAGTCACTACAATGATGTATATGACAAGTTTCCGTTTCAGTCTTATTCGTTTCGGAAAAGAATTCCACCTTAAAAAGTAGAATCATTACAACAATCACTTAATCGTTTATACAGATCGATTGCAATAAAGAACAATTATGATTTCTGTGAAAATTCAAGGGACACTGTACTATCAATACTAAGTTCTATTTATTAACTAATTTTATTAACTAATAAACCTTTAACCATTTTATTTTTGTGTTGTAATTTAACTTTTTTTGTGCACTATATCAAGGAGTATATTCTGGACCAGATGAGTAACTAATAGGGATTCAAAGATTGGTACCAGATGGTACCAGAGAAGATAGAAGAGTTTGGTAGCACTTTAAATTGGTACCAAAAAGAAAAATAGCACTTGGAACGGAATGATTTGTACTTGGTTAATATTCTCGTACCAATTGGTACCAGAAGTGAGAGAGTTTCAAAAAAGATATTGGTTTCTATTGGTACCAATGGAAATTGGTAGCCCTTGATACCATAATTGAGAATAGCACTTTGAACCAGATGCGACTGGCACTTAATAATTATCAGTAAGCTCTGGTACCAGCTGATACCAGAAGTGGGAATAGTCTAGCGTTGGAAATTCGACATCCTTGGACCAAATACTAGAATTATCCTTGGACCAACTGAGAAGCCAATTAGGGATTCAATTAGGGATTGTTTGTAAGATTAGAATGTTGGTTTCAATTCAAATTAGTATTTCTCGTTACTAGGAGATAGGTAGCACTTGATTATTAATATCACTTGAGTTATGGTTGGTGCCACTTGGTACCAGAAGATTAGAGAGCAGTTGACGAAAACTGGAGAGAAGATGACTATTATTAATCAATTGAACTAATGTTTGTACCACTTGGTACCAGAAGGTAGTCTAGCAAATGAAGATTGTTATCACTTTAATTATCGTTGGTACCACTTGGTACCATAAGATTAGAGAGCAGTTGACGAAAATTGGAGAGAAGATGACTATTATTGATCAATTGAACTAATGTTTGTACCACTTGGTAAAGATATGACAGCACTTGACGATTCTTAATCACTTGAACTAACATTGGTAGCACTTGATACCAGAAGGTAGTTTAGCAATTGACGATTGTTATCACTTTAATTATCGTTGGTACCACTTGGTACCAGAAAATTGGAGAGAAGATGACTATTATTTATCAATTGAACTAATGTTTGTACCACTTGGTAAAGATATGACAGCACTTGACGATTCTTAATCACTTGAAATATCGTTGGTACCACTTGGTACCAGAAGATAAGAGAGATGACGAATATTAATTGCTTTAATTAACATTGGTACCCTTTGGTACCAGAAGGTAGTATAGCAAATGAAGATTATTAATCACTTTAATTATCGTTGGTACCACTTGGTACCAGAAGATTAATTTGCAACGCTTGAAATTGGTACTGGTACCAGAAGCAAAGAGTACGCAAGTGTTATTTATAACCCAAAATCTCCAACATAAAATAGTACTTGGTAATAAATTTACAATAAATTATCACTTTAAGAAAAAAAAAGAGAAACTAAACACTATTTAGGGATAAATTTTTAAATAAAATAAAATACTTCTTTCCGCCATGCGAAAATCATTTTTAATTAAATTCCAAACGAAAAATCAAGATTTAAATAAATGTCCCCTACTGTCTCTCGTTTGGCATTGTGAATTCGCCCACACTCGGATGAACTCTAAAGTCAGGAAACGTTTAACAAAATCAACATGATATTTCCCCTTTAGTGAATCTATGATGGCACTTGAATCACACACTGTAAAATAAAGTGTAATAAACAACTTTTTGCTGGGTCAGTGTATCAATATATGGCAAAGGACCTTTCATCTCGCACATCGTGAATTTTTGACGGGAAGTTCAGTGCATTTATGTGTGTGTAATGACAAGCGATCGCACACGACGCCCTGATATCTGGGTAACGATACCATCCTCATTGTATGTGTCGCGCATATGTACACACATATATTGTGAAGATCCCACGCGGTCGAATACGTTCTCATCGTCCCACGTTCGCTCTCGATGACCCCCGCGCGCATTCACTTTTGCGAGCCACGCTTGTTGATCAAAACTCACTTCTGAGGGCTGCCTACACCTCAGATTTATGTTTTATGCATCTGATTCGTCGTCTTTCTTTCCACGCTTCGTTATCGTTCATTATTGTTGTTAACTGTTGCCGTCATTCGTCACATGAGAACGACCATAAAGAATAAAGATTGAAAGAAATTGATATCATATACACACAGACAAACTTTCCGCGTGGGCAAATATTGGTACCTGTTGGAAAAACATTTTTCCAACAAGAAAGAAAGAGTTTCATCTTGTTAGAGAGAGTGAGAGAGAGAGAGTTACTACAATAGGAAAAATTATTTCCTTTTGAATAACTTGTTCCTCTCAATGCACTCTTTTTCAAGGTTCGTTCATTTTACCTGCAGATAATCATTTGAATAAACAATTCAAAGCACGTGTTTCACTTTTTTTTTTGTGAAACAAGCAAAACCTTGAAAATTTCATGTTCTAATTTTTTTCTCCATTCTTTCGTGTATTGTTCACTCTTTAAAAATTTAAATTCAAAATTGGAAAAAAATGAATAGAAAAAATCAGAAAATTTTTTATTCTCACTGACAAGATTTTTCTTGTCCTCTAAATCTGAATTAGATAAAAATAACTAATTGTTTAGTAAAATTTTGACTGACTTTTTACTTCAGCAATTAGTCAAAAATACCTAATTATTATTGAAAAAAATTAACTATATTTGTAGTAAAAAAACAAACTAAAAAATAGTCAAATTCGACTATTTGAATTAGTCACCAGAAATTTTTGTTATTTTATCGTAAACTAAAGGTGAATTTAACTAATAATTAGTTATCTTTATTGATTAGTACACTGAAAAAATTATAAACTAAATTTTACTAATATACAAAATAAAAAGTAAAAACTGAGTTTTGTCTGGAATTTTTGCGCATTTTTGTCAATTTTTACTATTTCCAGAAAAAAGTTTACTATTTCCAAAGTAAATTTTAGTAAAATTAGTAAAATTTACCGATTCAAATAGTAATATTTCTAGACGCAAAAATTGAATTTCTGTCAATTTTTACTATTTCAAAAAAGAAATTACTATTTCCAAAGTAAATTTTAGTAAAATTAGTAAAATTTACCGTTTCAAATAGTAATATTTCTAGACGCAAAAATGGAATTTCTGTCAATTTTTACTATTTCAAAAAAAAAATTACTATTTCCAAAGTAAATTTTATTAAAATTAGTAAATTTTACCGATTCAAATTGTAATATAATTCTAGAACGAAAAAATATAAGTAACTTTCACAATATTTACAAAGTAAAACCTGAATTGTCTGGAATTTCTGTCAATTTTTACTATTTCCGAAGTAAATTTTAAAAAAAGTAGTAAAATTTACATATTTAAATAGTAATATTTCTAGACACAAAAAAATATCAGTAACTTTCACAATTTACAAACTAAAATCTGCACTGTCAGTAATTTCTGCCCATTTCTGTCAATTTTACTATTTCCCAAGTAAATTTTACTAATTTTACTTAAAAAATTTACTTTGGAAATAGTAAAATTTACTCTGGAAATAGTAAAAATTGACAAAAATGCGCCGAACTTTCAGAAAGTTCAGGTTTTACTTTGTATATATAACTAAAATTTATTTTATATTTTTTTGCGTGTATAGAAATTCAATATTCAATTTAATTAAAATTATAGAGTGGAATAACAAATACAGGGGGAGATGTTTATTAAGAAAGAACGATTTTTCTTGAAAGTTTTGAGCGATGGTAAATTGTCGTTGCGTAAATACATATTGTGGGATATAATTCTTTAAACAAATCGGGGGCGCGTGACAAAAATGGTCACGCTGGACGAATTGGCGATCATTAACACCTCCGTAAAGATGACCGGCCTACTCTAAATATTTGCATGTGATGCGGCTTTGCCTTAAACAGAGGGAAAACGTGACACTCGAGGTGACTGATGTACTCATCATAAAAAGAGAGAGAGAGAAATTCTCACTTTGTTCTCAAACGTAAAAATACTACATTGACAAAAATAAACCATATTTACTTTTGCGTACCTTGTTTGATCGTATTCCTGTAAATGATGACAATGCGGCAAATATTGTCTCAGAATTCTATAAATGATAATTACTAATCGAAAATTATGGTTATTTCATCTGATCTGAAAATCAATATAAACTTATTATCCCCCTCTCAAAGTCATTAGGCCTCTTCTTCATGCTAATAATTCTTCATTGACGCAACAACCCACAACGAAACACGTGAGTGTGGGTTCGCCCTCAAACCAGTGAGAGAGAGACGACGGTTCGTGCGTCATATTTGGAGATACATGAAGCAACTACATGTGTGGGTACATTCGAGTGCCGTGTAGCCAATATGGAGCGGTGAAAATTGATTGTCGCACAAGATATAATTTGAAATTATTAGCGAGAGTGCCTAAGGAAAGTATGTGTATATATATAGCCACTACTGTCGATTGAAAAGCAGCTGATTATTAAGTACAAAATGCTACTGATCTATTATTGCTGGCCTATGCTCGATTTCAAATCGGAAAGAGAAAAAGAGAGATATATAATATTGAACAAGAAAAAGAGTTCTTCAGACATGTCATTAGGGGGATAAATAATTTACTATCAATAACCCACACTGGAAAATTTTTTATTTACAGCATTTATTATTAGATCCGTTTCTGACAAGCGAATCATTACCAAGTGCTGTAATATTACGTTGAAAATTGTCCTATACCATTACCTTATTTCTATTCGGAATAATAACAGACTAGCAATAAATGTACATATTGTCATGAATAATACCTCAACGAGTTATTTGGCGCAAAATTTATTTATTACCTTTCAACTAAAGCGTGCCCGATTGATTGAAGAGATTCCCGCATATATCTGATTACACACATTTCGACACACAAAGGTCATTTTCACTTGATATAATGAAAACAATCAATTATTTTCCAAACAAAAGTTTCAAATAATTTGTCAATATGCGACGGAATTTTTGAAATTCATAAAATTGGTAAATTAATTTAAATATTAAAAATTTTTAACAATTAAATCGTGCAATAAAATGAAAATCTTTTCTAAATTTTTTTTTCGATAATATTTAACGAATTGTGACAAAGTGTCAATAAACTTTTAATTATACGAAAAATATTTGATTTCTTTTCCAGTGGGTGTAATTTGGAGTATATATGTTAGTTTCACAATGATTTGTCGCAGCTTATCAAAAAATGATTTGATTGAGCATTCTTAATCTTTGTGTTAACTAGAATAAAGCGGTTTTTTTTTTTTTTTTTT
>JUFY01022093.1:0-12880 GCA_001855655.1 Leptopilina clavipes
ACTTGTCTATTATCAAATAAATATTTACTTGAACCAAATAATTTTTATTTAAATCAAATAAACTATAATTGAATCAATAATATTTCTGTATTTGCATTAAATACCATTTAATTGACCCAAATAAAGTTTATTTGATACAAATAAATATTTATTTGATAATATACAAGTAATCGCGGTTATTTGAATCAAATTTTTTTTCTGTGCACAATATAAAAGAAATTCTTTGAAAATTTAGAATTTTTTTTTACCAGATATACATACCTGCTCTAAATCTGTTCGCAATTGATCAACATGATTTTTCAAAATTCCTGATAGAAAATTTACTTTTTGTTGAAAATATTGCTCGGGATTAATTGATAATTGATATTGATGTCGTTGATTGTCCTTTGTGCTATTATCGCCATAATTGAGAAATATTCGTTTATCATTGTCAAATGTTTCTTCTTTCAAAAATCCCCCATTAGGGATATTTTCAATTTTTTCAATATTAAATATTAAAAAAATAATTATTGCCAGTAAATGTTTTTCCATTTTTGGAAAAAAATTAACACTATTTTACAAAAAGGAACTCATTTTTATTTATAAAAATTTTTCATTAGGAAAATTGTTACTTTTTTACCATTTTTATTTATTATTGTTTATTTATTTACTTTTATTATTGATTATTATATTATTTTTTATTTTTTAATAACAAATTTGTTTTAATATTAATTGAATTTTAGTCACTGATATAATGTTTAGAGAAAATCGAGTTTATTTTCGTTGCATTAGTCAGTAACACTTTTCGAGAACTATTCTCGTCAATAAGAAGCTTCTGTCAATTTCTATCAAGATATATATAAATTTTTTTTTAAATGACTATGCGCTTAGCTCAAGAGGGATAGAGTTTAAAAATCTCGACAAAGAGACCTTCTGTTTCCTTCTTTATAGAAAAACTTGAGTCTTCAAGATTTCTCGCCTTTTAGTGTTTAAAAATTTTTTAATTTAATTTAATTTTTAATTTAATTTTTAATTTATATTATATTTATATAAAATATTATTATTTCCATATGAGTAAAAAAGATCATCAATAATATAATTCAAAACTTTTTTTTTTATTATATTTTAATTTATAATTTATTTAATTATTTATTTTGTAAATGTTTAACTCAATTCGTTACGAGACTATCATTTCTGGAGCGCAGCATGGATATAAAGAGCAAGTAAGTGATCTTCCGAGATTACGTCCTTGATCACATTTCAATAATTTTTGTGAACAATATCCTAAATCTCCTCTTATTTGACATGTCTTTTGGGTTGCACCCTCTGAAAAAAATCATAAGCTTCAATAAGTTTTCAGATAAAAAAGAATGGTCTGATAGTGGTAGGATTTTATTATTAAAATTTAAATAATAGTAGAAGTATTTTTTTCCCCTTAAAGCATAAAAATTATTAATGTTTAACATACCAGTGACGTAAAAAGTAGATAATAGCACTAGGACAAGAAAAACCAGTATCGACGAAGTAAATTTCATTTTTGATAACAATTCACGAAGAAAAAACAATAACTTAAAGTTACTTTATACTATTTATTTTGCTACAAAATTTGAATTTAAAATGAACTATTTTATGCTAAAAGATACTAATTTATATAGTTTAAAGTGTGCGATAATAATATGTTTATAAGAAATAAATTATCTATACAGGAAAACATTTGAAAAACTCACATTTATTGTTCAATTATTCTCAAATTTACTTTTTTGCATTAGACAAATTTTTTTATCGGCTTTCCACTTGTAGTACAATTTTATTTGTATAGTCAAATTATTCTTCGATGACGAATTCCCTCTTTTGCATGGGTAGTAAAATTATTTACCCTCAAATCTTCCTTTACAGTCTAGATATCGACTTATTCTTAAATATTATAGTATAAAATTAATTTATGTAGTTAAATTTTATTATTAAACATATTATTTATATAGTCTTTTGTCATTTATAGTTAAATTAAATATTAAAAATTTATATCAAGTCACCGTGGCTGCGTGGCAACTTACATGCGTTGCGTCTCCGAGGTTCAGGGTTCGATTCCCCCTATGCGTGAAAAAATTTTAAATCTTAGAATTAGAATGAAGAGTTATTGGAATAATTAGCTGATTATTTCTGGTAAATTTATTTATTTATTTATCATCTACTAAATATGTTAATTTTAACAAAAATACAATATTTTTTGTTTTTGAAATTTTTTCACATTTACTCAATATTTATTATTTTAAAATTTTCAGATGGGGAGAGAAATGTGCATATATATTGTATTTGCAATTTTGATGACTAAAAAGTTATTTAGAATCTTGTACACAGCAAGAGGCTAATAGACAAGTAAGTGTTCTTCCAATTCTATGTCCCTCATTGCATCTTAATAACGATGTTGAACAAAATCCTAATGTTCCGTTGATGTGACATGCCGTTAACGATGAAACTTCTAAAAACAAATTTTGTATTTATTTATTTATTAGCTTTTAATTGTCAATTTAAAAAAATTTTTTTTGTTTATAGTCAAATTTGAAAAAATTTTATTCAGACGGTGTCAAATTGAAAAAGTTTCAGAATTTTTCTACTGTCAAAATTCAATAAAATTTTCAAAAAATTTTTAACTAAAAAATGTTTATTAACGATTAATCGACGAATTTTAATCATACCTGTCACATAATTTGCAGTAAACATGACAAAAGCGATGAGTAAAATTAATAAAGATGAGGTAGGTTTCATTTTTGATATAGAAATTGAACCCAAAGAACAATTTACTTTATTGTGCCTAATATATTTTGATGCAAAATTTCAATTTAAAATGAATAATTTACCTAACAGTACTAATTTATATATAGTGATTAACAATCTTATCGCTCATTCCACCAACATAGGTTAGAATGCAGTGTAATTTTTTTTCTTCATATTGAACTTGTTTATTTTGCAAAAGTTTAGAAAAAACAATTTTTCATATAAGGAATTATCTATACAGGTAAATTGATTATCATTATTGTACGTCTTATTTTATTTTTACTATCTTTTTTTAAAAATAAATAATACGTTTTAAAGTTGTTTACTTCACGTGGAATCATTATACTAATATATATATTTTTTTTAATGACGTAATCACTTTATTTCATTAATTTTTTTAAATTTAGCGCCATTATCTCTACAGTTTCGTGTTACATGTTTGGCACACTTGTTATTGCCAATCCATGATTCTTAACCTAAAAATTCTACTATTTATTTTCATATAAAGATTTCTATAGTACATATAGTGTGATAGATCATAAAAAAATTATTTTATATTATTTCTCTTATTGGTTCTTATTTATTTTTGGATGATAATTTTTATTTTGATCTTCAAATCAAATTGTAAAGTGATGATGGGTTTGAATATATTATTTTCCCTCTTTTAATCAAATTTAAGAAAGATTTAATTAATAATAAATTTATAAATAATATAATAATAATAATTATTATATATTATTTATTTAAATAAAACTTCATAAATAATTATAAATAAATTGAAAGGACTGAAAATTGGTAAAAGTACTGCTGTTGCTCCTGTTTAAAACGGAATCTATTTTTTAGGTTATAAACGTAAAATCATGTTAATAGACGTAATAATAGCAATAACAATAATAATAATTATAAGCAGATTTCCCAAAAGTCCCTAAACAAAAAGAAGTAATAATAATAATAATGATAACAATACAACGTAACATACGTTACGTGAAAAAGTACTATACATATGGTAACGTACCGTAACAATCTTAAAAGAGAGGTGGGGGAAAAGAGCGAGAGAAGGAGAAGGAGATAGTAAATATCATCTGTTTTACCAGTAAAATTATATACATAAATTTTTAGTCAAATTTTATTTTTCTGATATTTTATGTACATTTTTAAAAATTTAAACCTTTTTCTGTTTAATTATACATAATATAATAAATTTTATTCTTTTGCTATTAATTTATTACTTTATTTTTTTTATTTTCTGTTACCAATTTGAAATATTTTATAAATAATAAACTTCACAAAGATTAATTTCTAAAATAATTTTTAATAATTAATATTAAATTTATTATTTTTGTTTTTTTTTCATTGAGAGATAGAGGAATGTGCAATGTTTTTATTTCTTCATTTTTCCCTAGAAAAATTGTTAGGACATTCTAGTTATCATCACTTGAGTCGTCAGGTGTATCGTCAGGTGTATCGTCGGGTGTATCATCGGGTGTATCGTCGTTTGGTTCGTCGTCGTTCGGATCATCGGTCGGTTCTTCGGTCGAATCTTCTGTAGAGCAGCAAGGT
Organism: Leptopilina clavipes; assembly: GCA_001855655.1. Classification (NCBI taxonomy): domain Eukaryota; kingdom Metazoa; phylum Arthropoda; class Insecta; order Hymenoptera; family Figitidae; genus Leptopilina; species Leptopilina clavipes. Next base: position 4,315 of record JUFY01022093.1, read on the forward strand.
TTAAGCCAGCATTTTAATGGTCTACCAAGACTTTTTCCTTCATTACATTTAAACAATGATGTTGAACAGGTTCCTTGTTCCTTATTAACTGTACAATCCTTGCTCTCTGAAAAAAAAATTTTAGAAATTTATTTCTTGTGTATTTTATATTTACATGTCTCTTAAAAAAATTATTGAATAGTGAAAAATTAATACATATATTTTCAATAATCATACCTGCGACGAAATTTGATGTCACCACGAGAAGAACAAGCAAAACAAGCATTGACGATGTGTACTTCATTTTAACGAATTAATTATTATATATTATACGGTATAAGTTGAAATTTAAAAAAATTTTAAATGAACTTTTCTTTGAGAAACACTTCATTATATATACTGATTATCATTCTTATCGCTGCTCCTTTTTCTAGAAGGCACTGAAATTTATTGTTTTTTTTCTTTAAACATACAGCCAAACTTGTTTTTCTTTTCAAGTATATTAAAATGAAAAAATAATTTTTATATAAAATTATCTATACAGGAAAACTGCTTATTAGAAATAAACGTAGCATTTCATATACATGTTTTAATATTTTTTATTACTTTGTTATTATTTATAACATAGTATATGTTGAACAATTAAAAATTCCACAATACGCGTGTCAAAATTTTTTAAAAACTATATAGTCAAATAAAATTATTATTTAATTTGATCACTATTATAATTATAATTTTAATAATTAAATTTCAGGAAAGGAGAAAACTATGTTTAATGACTGTGTTGGAAAATATTTACAAACAGAAAAAAACTATATGCACCAAAATTACGATTATAATTATAATTTTAGTAATTAAATTTCAGGAAAGGAGAAAACTATGTTTAATGACTGTGTTGGAAAATATTATAAACAGAAAACAACTATATGCACCAAAATTACTATTATAATTATAATAATTAAATTTCCGGAAAGGAGAAAACTATGTTTAATGACTGTGTTGGAAAATATTATAAACAGACCAAAATGCACCAAAATTAGTATTAAAATTATAATTTTAATAATCAAATTTCAAAAAAAGGAGAAAACTATGTTTAATGACTGTGTTGGAAAATATTTATAAACAGTAAACAACTACATGGATCAAAATTTTATTCATTTATTTTTTATAAGAAATTATAATAAAATCTCCTTAATTTAAATAATTATTCAATTATTGGAATTATTCAAATTAATACAAATAATAATAAATTTAATTAATTTTACATATTCTTTCCACAAGTAAAAAGAAATAAAATAAATCCATTTTTTTGTAAAAAAAATTTACTTTAAAAAGAAAAATCCTCACACAAAAGGAACTATTTCGTTTGTCCCAAAAGTTATATATTTCTTAAACTATAATTAAAGATAAAGATGTAGAAGTTTCGTTTGTTCAAGTGGAAAGATGAAAAAGGGGCTTACGTATACCTATATATATTGTATTGTATATATATATATTGTATACTTAAACCATCTTTGTGGAAGGGATATTCGAAGATGGGCCATGATGAGCGAGAAATGCATCTTGAAGGGAAAACAGTTTCCGAATGAACTGCATTCGAGTTACATGGAAGCGCGAGTTAAAGTATAAATTTTTTCCATTTATTTATTTATTTTTATATTAGAGAAAATCTTCATTATAATTCTCTAATGTTTCAAATTAAAATATTTACTAAACTGTTGTAATAATCAAATGAAAATGAATTCTAATTTTGAACGGTAAATTTTGTTTATCCTTTGAATTTTTTTTTACTAAAAATAGTGCGTATAAATGTAAATATTGTACAGAGTGTACTATTTTATTAATTTCATAAAATAGAGAATAAGTGTATATTATTTATTATATAATTTATATAAATGCGGTGAGTAATATATCTAAAATTATTTATTTCCGCAATAATGATGAAATAATTATTATATTCTTAATTAATTTTTCTTAATATAATTTTTATTATTATCACATAAAAGAAATTACGCAAAGAGCATTAAAAAATTTTATATAATAAATATTTTTTTACCTCCAAAAAAATATAATCTTGCACTTATAATTAAATGGAAAACATTTTTTACTTAGAATCAAACTTTGAATTAAAAAAAAATTTCAAAAATCGATGACGGTTTTTTTTTCTTTTGAGAAAAGTAATTTTTTAAATGACTTTATAAACTGGCTGTCCTTGGTGAAGCGATGAGTGTTCAATATAATATGCGAACAACTAATATTTTTCCCTTTTTACATTAAAAAATAATTTAATTATTATTTTCTTATATTGAAACAATTTTTTTTCTTTACTTTCAATATTTTAATTTCCTTTCAAATTATTTTTATTATTATTTATTTATAAAATTAAAAATGTTTTCAATACAATTAATTATAATATATGAATTAAATTAAATGTTAATAATTATTAATTTTTTTTAACAGTGACGATGAATTTCATTCTTTTAACAATTTTTCTATGCGTCTCGCCATCATTATCGGAGCTTCGAAAAGAATTTTTGCCATTTCGAAAGCGACAGAATATTTTTAGTAAATTGAGAAAGCGTCACATAGATGATGGAGAATATTTAGAGCAATGTGCAATTGTCAATTTTACAAATGGACCAAATTTTGGAAAAGTCAATGTACTCGCATTTCTTGATGCAACATGGCAATATAGTCATCGACAGGCAGTGATGTAATTTTCTATATTTATGTAATTATACACATCATAATCAATTCTATAAACATAAACTAATATGTATTTTATTTTAAATTCATATTTTATAATCCTAGAATAAAAAAATGGATTTTTAATAATTCCTAGGGTGAGAAGAAGACATTTTTGACCCTAGGTATAATAAAATCCATCCTTGCTATCCGAATAGAAATGGATTTATTTTATTTATTTTATAATTAACATTTTTCGTATATAATTTTAGGCTCAAAGATTTAAAGGGACGTTTCGAAAGATTTGGATTGGTGGATATAAATTTTTTCGTTATTAATTCAATGACAACGGCAATTACTCAACCAATGGAAATTGATGTTGAGAGAAAAACATGGATGACAATTAATTCGAGTGAAGTGGAAGATTTTTCGCTTCTTGAACTTTCTGTAGAAACATTAAAAGAAACATTGGGCGATGAAATTTTCTTTATACAGGATAATTTAGATCTTGATATTTGGAAGAAACTTCACGTGTCACGTGATCAGATTGTTGTTGTTGATGGGTTAGTATAATAGTAAATTGAATCCAGTTATTTTTGTTTTAAAATGTTTCAACAATCAGAGGGAGTAAATCGATCATTTTTAAAACAAGGGGCTAAAACTAACCATTTTAAAACTAGGGACTAAAACTAACCATTTTTTTCAGTTGTGGACAATTAACATATCAGGTGATTGTTCCATGGAGTATTTTACATTTTCCATATGTAAAAGCGGCAATACTTTCTACATTTAATGATGAACCGTGTGGACCATGTGAAGTATGTTAACAAAATTACTTTATTTATATATTTATTGATTTATTATTTTTTTTTAATTTTCGTTAATAATACAAAGCAGTATTTCTTCGAACAGGTAAATAATTTTGAAGAAATTGATGTAAATGAGCCAATTAATGATGAGGTACCAATTTCAACGAGGATTAATTATGAAAAAACCGTTTTTGAAGAAAGTACAACTGAAAATATTGACGGAAAGAAAGAATTTACGGACATAACTGAAGGAATATTAACAATAACAGCAAAAACAACAACAGAAGCAACGAAAGCCAAAGATGAAGCTAAAGTAGTAACAGAGACATTAAAAGCAGCAGCAAAAGAGGAAGAAACAGCGACAGAAGCAACAGAAGAAGAAGAAAAAACAACGACAGATGCAAGCAAAGTAACAGAAAAAGAAGAAAAAATTACAGAAGTAACAATAGCAACGAAGGAAAAAGTAAAAACAACGACAGAAGCAACAAAAGCAGCAGAAAGGGTTGAGGAAACAACAGAAATAATACAAACGACAGAAGAAGAAGAAACAAAGACAGAAGTAACCAAAGCAGCAGAAAAAGTAGAGACAACAACAGAAATAATACAAACGACAGAAGAAACAAAGATAGAAACAACAAAGGTAACGGAAGAAAAAGAAAAAACAACGACAGAAGCAACCAAAGCAGCAGAGAAAGTTAAAGCAACAACAGAAATATTACAAACGACAGAAGAAGAAGAAACAAAGACAGAAGCAACAAAGGCAACAGAAGAAAAAGAAAAATCAACTACAGAAGCAACCAAAGCAGCAGAGAAAGTTAAAGCAACAACAGAAATATTACAAACGACAGAAGAAGAAGAAACAAAGACAGAAGCAACAAAGGCAACAGAAGAAAAAGAAAAAACAACGACAGAAGCAACCAAAGCAGCAGAAAAAGTTGAGACAACAACAAAAATAATACAAATGACAGAAGAAACAATGACAGAAGCAACCAAAGCTGCAGAAAAAGTTGAGACAACAACAGAAATAATACAAACGACAGAAGAAGAAGAAATAAAGACAGAAGCAACAAAGGCAACAGAAAAAAAAGAAAAATCAACGACAGATACAACGGAAGCAATAGAAAAAGAAAAAACAACGACAGAAGCAACCAAAACAACGGAAAAAATTCAGGAGACAACAGAAATAATACAAGCAACAGAAGAAGAAGAAGAAGAAACAAATACAAAAGTAACAAAAGCATCAGAAGAAAAAGAAGAAACAACGACAGAAGCAACCAAAACAACAGAAGAACAAGAAACAACGACAGAAGTGACAAAAACAACAGAAGAAGGAGAGACAAAGACAGAAGCAACAAATTATGATGTAAATGCCAAAGAAGAAATGGAAAATAATAAACTAACAGACAACGTTGAAGTAACGGAAGTAACAAATTTGTTTGAAAAATTAGAAGCGACAGTGACAAAAATCGAAACGGAAGTAGCGGAAGAAATGGAAACAAGTACAAACTTTTTTAAAGATGAAAAATTTTACCACATACAAAGTTTGCAGGTATTTACATTTATTTATTTAATTACTTATTTATTTGATTATTTAATTATTTAATTATTTATTTATTTACTTATTTATCAACAGTTTGTGGAAGAAAAGTCTCTAGATTTATAAATTTTAGAGAAGCGGCAGTGTAAATATTCCCAAAGAGTTTCCAATCTATGTTCCGTCGATAAAACAGATCGAGAGAGAGCGGGATTTTTAAAAATCCTCTCAAATTTCATAAATATTATTAAAAATGAATTTTAATTATTTTCTTTACAGAAAACATCATCGACACTCGACATTGGAAAAAATCAATCAAAATTGCCAAATGTTCGTTCAATTGGAAATTCAAAAATTGACGAGATTTCATGGCAAAAATTACAAAAATTGGAAAACAAAAATTATTCCGACAGTAGTAGTAGTATTAAAAAATTCACATTTCCAATTCGTGTTATAATGAAAGCGCCACATTTGGATATTAGAGAAAATTCCCTCGTGAAACATGATTATCTTATTTTAAAAACAAACGATAAAAATTATCATGAACATTTTGATAAGGGAATAAAAATTGAATTACCAATGAAAAATTTCAATTTCACAAAAAATAATAATGATGCGGATAATTTAGAAAAAATTATTGATATTTTAAATATTGAGAATCATCAACTTTTAAATAATCAAAATTTCCCGCCAAATGAAAATCAAACGAGTGGGAAAAATAATAATAATAATAAATACGAATCGAATAAATTGAAATTTTCAATTAATCATCGTAATGTGAATCAAGAGAAGGAAAAAATTGATAAAACAATTTTTGGCAAGGACGAGAGTCCCGGAATTTTTGATACATTGGCGAGAGATGATTTTGAAATTATTGACACAGAAAAACCCGATTACGATCTCATTTACGAGGTAAAAATTTTTTTTTTATAAATTCTTTATTTTTAAGAAATTAAAAAATATTTATTAATTTTTTTCAGTATATTTGCAAAAAAAAATTAATAATGATTAATTAACAATTATTAACAATTGATTAATAATATAATATTTTTTATTATTCTACAAATTGTTTGATTTTTAATACAATAATTAATTATTATTTATTAACAAATTGTTTTATTTTTAATTTAATCAATTAATTATTATTTATTAATTAACAAATTAACAAATTTTTTTATTTAATAAATTATTTATTATTTATTAATTGAACAACTAATTGATAAATAATTTCCTTGTTTATTTAATTTATAAACAAACAAAAAAAAACACTTTCATTTGCAGGAAATTGATTCAAAAAATTTGGAAAATTACGAGGAGGAAGAAAAAAATGTCGAATATTCAGTCAATGAAAAGGAGGAAAAAGCGAAAATAAAATTAATCGAGCACTACAGTAAATTATTATCGTGGATTCATTACGTACTGAATTAATAAAAAAAAATTTATTTTTTAATAGTTATAATTTTTATAAAAAAAATTTTTATATGTATAGAAAAATAATTTTTTAAATAAAAAGTTTTTATACCATTAATTTTCGAATTAATTTTCTTATATTAATATATTTATTTATTTTCTTATTAATTTTCTTATTCATCAAGAAAAAATTGTTTCTTTTAATATGTTTTTGATTTCAAGAATAATTCAAATTCAAATGAAATTTCCCGCCCTGTTTGTCAGCGTATCACGTGTCATCATCGATTATTTGTCCTCGGCCAATCAGAATTCGCGCAATTTTGTGGAAATGTGAGTTTCCCCTCTTTCATTTCTAATTCATGTTCATGTGTCATTGTGTGCGTTAGTTGTTTCGACGTTTCTGTTTCGTTATGGCGAGACTCCCATTAAAAAGAATACAGTGTCCTCGATTTCGTTGACATTTATTTTTTCGCCAATTCACTACGCGAATAACATTGAAAATCATTAAAATTGCACGTCATTCTTTCTATATTCAACAATTGTGTCGACATAAATTTGTTCCGGTTGTCCTCCTGTCCCCCCCGCCGCACTCTCTTTAATTTTGACCGATTTGTCAAGTTCGAAAGAGAGAGAAAATGATCCGGTGAATTTCTGAACGGGGGAAACAAAAAATAAATAACAGAGAAACACGAAAAGTTTTTTTTTTGCAATTTTTACATTTTCCTATATAAATCTCCCCCCCTCTCTATTGCAGTGTGTTTTTATCAGAAGTGGAATTTATACATACAAAGATAAGAATATAATTTTCGTCTGTCTCTTGTATATATGTATAGAAAGTGAGAACTCGCGATCAGCCATCTTTTTCGGCAGTTTTTTTTTCCGTGCGTTTTTTTAAAGGGGGGGAAGGTGACAATTTTTGTCCGTGTGTTTTATTTACTCTATTCTGTGAATTCTACAGTTTTGTTGTTAAAGAAGAGAATAATTTTTTTTTTTTGGTGACAAGTAAGGGGAGGGAAAATGAATTCTCTCTCTCTTGACGATCATGTTTGGTGAATAAAATCGCGAGTGTTAGTGTGAGTTTTTTTATATATACATATATATAAAAGGTTATAAAATACGAAAAAAAAGGGAACTTGACACAGCAGCTGTGTTTTTAAAAGTGAATTTTTTCAGTCCAATTGGACTTGAGAAACGTTAACGAATGATATTTAGGGAGTAATTATCGGAAATAATGTATTTCAAGTGAGAAAAAAAAATTAGGAAGTTAATTGTATGTATTTTTCGTTTTGAGTTGTGAACAATTTTTTTTTTTTTTTTTTTGGTGCAGAGGGTGAAAATATAATAAGGAGAAAAGAGAAGAAAAAAAAATTCGCCGATCATCAGAAATATGGCGGTGAATCCAAGGGACATGGATGGCTTTTTGCCACTCCTGTCGGAGACGGATATTAAAAAGAAACTCCACGTGGGTACACTCCTCTTCAATTACCTCGGGAATCCGTTGAAGAGTATTGAATGCCAGGACATTGGATTGTTTATTGACAATATCGTTCCATGGCTCAACAATGGCAGTCCAAAAGTGAGTATAAAAAAATATTTCTCCGGTTTATTTATTATATCCTTTTCTTCTTTTTTTCTTTTCTGTTCCCTTTTTCTTTTAGTATTTTTTCTGTCTTTATTCTTCGTTCTCATTCTTTTATCGATTCGTTCAAATTGCTTTCGATTTCGTTTCATTGCTGGGTTTTTTGTCGTTTTATTTTTGACAGACGGAAAAGAAAAGTCATTTTCTAATTTTATTTTCGGTGTTTTAATACTGTAGTTTGTAATTAAAAATTAATAATAATTATTAATTATTAATTATTAATAAAAAAAACCATTATTTAAAAATAAATTCGATATTAAAAAGTAAAACTACTTTAGAAAACTAACCTTAAACTATTATTTAAATCAAATAAATGTTTTTTTTCATTGTAAAATAAATAAAAAATATTTAAAAAGACACAAAATTATTAATAATTAATTATTAGTCATTTTAAGGTTAGTTTTCTAAAGTAGTTTTACTTTTTATTGTTTTATTTTTTATATATTTATAAATGGTGGCTTTTTTTTGCTTTTTTGTATATTAATTTATTTAATTTTTATTTTATTATTA